>CAIGRP010093854.1:0-112528 GCA_903798385.1 Fraxinus cuspidata | reverse complement strand
AATTAGGCCCGCCCTCATCGCCATGTACCTTTGAAGCTTAGACCTTATTAACCATAGGTCTACTTCATTCTCCCACTTCGTGCCATGACATCCCCGTGCCATGTTGGATCTAAGGCATCACCTTGTGATCCGTAACAAGCGTCACACATAATATGGCTCACTTGCACCCAATTTGTTTATACCGATTAACGATAGGTATAAAGAAGAAGAATGTTCAAATCAATATACTTCGTACCTATATTCAAGAAGAATGTTGTATTACTCTTAACGAAGTATCAATTTATAATTACTATTCTAGAGAATACTGTATTATTGTTACAAATCAATATACGGTATACCAGAAGGCTATAACGATGTTGAGCATAACTTTAGATACAAATATTTATGAAAATATTATATTTCTTTGAAGAATAACAAATTTTATATATTGATGTTTCAGAAGAATATTGTATCATGCTTCAAGAAGCATGAAAGTTATTTCTGTTCTAGAATAAATATAATTTTGTAGTTCCATTAATATTCAAGAAAATATTTCATTGTTTCTATGAAGAAGCGCAACTTAAAATGTATGTAAAAATGTTATATATTGTAAGTAAAAAAAAAATCATTTTAATAAAATCGAGTAGAACTATAATTGATAAAAAATTCAAGTATTCTCTCCATACAAATAAATCAAATTTAGATATAATTACTAGCCCTTTTTCTTTCTTGATTTCTAGTAATTTAAACTATTATATATTTTTTACACAATCTATAATTTCTTCGTATTTAGAACTTCTAAAAATTTTCTAAAAAAAATAATCCAAATATCTCTTCATCTTTTTTGGGGATAAATAATATTCCTTAACTTTATAACATATCACGTGTGTATGTTGTCAAATCTTTTCAATTCGTTGCATGTAAGCTGTCATATCTACACAATTATTTCTTATTTGACGTATCATCGGACTCTTTTGCTTTTTCATTTTAAAAAGTATATAGATATTTAGCACTTATTTGATGATACAAAAATCATATTTTTAATAAATTTTGATAAAAATAGATATAATATGTGATTGAAAAATTGTGAATTTCATAACATATGTTCATAAAATTAATTGTCGACTTTGATTTATATAGAGATGTCAAAATTGTTCGTCGGCTCGTGGCTCGAAACCATCGAGTCGAGGCTCAAGTCGAGCCTCATCATGTGACTCGTCGGCCCGGACGAACCGAGTCTATTCAAAAAAATTTAGAAATAGCAGGTAGCTTACGCGAGAGAGAGAGAGAGAGAGAGAGAGAGAGAGAGAGAGAGAGCCGTTAAAGCTCGAGTCGAAAGCTCGAACCTTTTTGCTCGAGTCGAGATCGAGTTTCGACTCGTGGCTTGACTCGACTCATTGACATGATTAGATTTACATTAAAATTTAAGATTTTAATCTTTACCAAACAAGTGTCTAGTATGTTTTGTGTTTAAACTTTAGCACCGATTTGTCAACCACTAAAATCAAACTCTTATTTTTTTTTCCTCAAATTCATTTTTATTATACATTTACATAATAAAATACTTTTCACATAAGCTCAAAAAAATTTCATATTTTTTAGCCATATCAAAAAAAAATTATTATTTCAAAACTCAGTTTACCAAAAAAAAAAAATCTCCTTTTAGCCCCTATCGGAAAAAATGAAATTTTGAATAGTAAATTTTGGGAGAATGTGTGATCGAAAAGTAAGAAAAAGTTTTGGATTTACGTAAAAAAAAAAATTTTATTGTGAGAACGTGTGGTTGGATTTCCTAGTATTTATCATGGATTAATAGTAGATTCTATTTGCGATATATCCGTACATATTGGAAATAGTAGAAAATCCACATATTTGAAACTTTTTTTTTTTTTTTAAGAAAAACCTCCTACCGCCAACATCTGTCAAATTTGTCATTAAAAACAGTAAAAAATGTTAAAATTAAAAAGGAATAATTACAATTTCAATACCCAAACTTTTTATTTTTTAACATATTAAATTCAATTTTTTTTTTTTATATGTGCCACTTACAATCTCAAAACTTTAAAAATTTATTTTTCATCCCATCTCATCCCACGCCACCCCACTTCATCTTCTTCCCAAAGAAAAAAAGAAGAAGTTATATATACTCAGTTTAACAAGGTTGCAAATTCTTTGATAATGCTTGCTCTCTTTCTAAAACAAACCATAGATCAACTAGGGACCAAAGGTCTTTCTGGATCAGCAGAGAAAAGTAGTAACATGGAATAGTGGTCATGAAGTTTTTCTCCATTGGCTAGTACAGAAAGCTTCTTTACAAGGTAGCACCGATAGGCAAAAAGTATTTTTGCTGAGGCTAGATTGAGAACATCAATCTTCAGATCAGGGAAGAAAATGAAAACTGCTATAAATCACTACTTTGTCATCTAATTGCAATAATAATTGGTGCAAGGAAGCATAACATGACCACGAAAGTACACACTGCAAAATGGCAACAAGATTACAATTTCGAAACCATCTCGTCATCGAGAAACTCCCTCACCTTCGCCATCTCTGACTCCCATTTCACGGCCGGCGATTCACTCATTCCCCTGAAAACTGCTAGCGAATCAATTGAGAAAACCCTTTCCCCTTTTCGGGGAGACTTTTTCCTCAATAGTCAACTGCTCAATTGAAGAAAATTCATGTCTAATCCCTTCCAAAACATATTTTATCACACTTTCTCCCTAACCCTCATTGAGCTTCAAAAGGGTAACCCGAATGGCGGACCCAGGCGAAACGGTGAAATCAGGCCTCAAAATGGTTTTTTAGTTTTTATATTTTTGGGGAAGAAGAGGAGGAGAAGGAAGTGGGGTGGGGTGGGACGTAAATTTTTAATGGAAAATAAAATTTTAAAGATTTGAGATTGTAGGTGGTACATATAAAAAAATTGGATTTAATATGTAAAAAAAATAAAGAGTTTTGAGTACTAAAATTGTAATTATTCATGTTCAAAAAGGAATTTTCTGCGATTTCCAATAATGCTTTTGTGCTTCTTGTTCAAGGTTAATTACTTATTCGTGTATTACAATGGATGTTGACAATAGGAGGGTTGTACAAAATGTTTCAAACATTATTTTATTTTATTTTTTTGTGATTTTTAATAGGTAGATGACATGTCGCAAATGAAAACGTATGCAGAGGGTTTTCTACTATTAATCATATTTATCATTATCTAATTAATATGAATTAGCTTTCATTTATAAAAAAAATGATGTTGATAATAACTAATGACACTAACTAGCTAACAATTTAATCTTCTTATCGTTGTAATACACATATAAGTAATTAACTTTGAACAAGAAGCACAAAAGCCTTCGTGCAAGTTAATTGTCTTAATATTTACAAGCCAATAAATAGGCAAGTCGAGTAGTCTTATTAATTATGAGCAATTGAATTTGTACATGTGTAATAAATTAAACTCCTGTTTAATATATATTAAAATCAGATTTTTAACAAATTTTGATAAAAAATGATAAAATTTGTAGTTGAAAAGTTGTGAGTCCTATAAAATATGTGGTTAAAATTAATTGTTGACTGAAAAAATTTATATTTTAATTTCTATAAAACAAGGATTAAACTAGATATTAATTAAAAAAGGAAAAAACATGTGATAAAACTAACCTATTGCCCATGCCAAATTCAGACCATACGTGTAGGCATCTTTCATTTACTATACGACGTTAACACGAATAAGACACAGTGTAAAGTTAAAACTATGCCCTGTTTGGTGAGGATTAAAAATCGAATTTTTAATAGATTTTGATAAAAGTTGATGAAATGTGTGATTGAAAAATTGTGTGACTCATGAAATATATGGTTAAAATTAATTATTGACTCCGACTTAAACTAAAATTTGAATTTCAATTCGGAAAGGGTTTGCACACTCCAAAATTAGGGTTAAGTATATCCCACTATCCCCTAAACATTCCAAAGCATTGATATCTCGCCCCCCTCGTCCGCTACACACAAACCCAGTCTAGTTAGAAAACAACCGATGACTCCTACCCACTCATTTCAGAAATCATAATAGTACCCCCACCCCCACTAGCCTACCCAACCTCCTTCCTTCTCTCTCTCTCTAAAATCCATAATCAGACTTTCAAGAAAACAGCCCCCCCCCCCCACCCCCACCCTTTTTTTTGGTATACCACTAGCATATTTAATTACTTCACACTTTACTCCGACCAGACCAGTCCCATCTTCTAATCTTTGAGTTTTGTACATTTTCAGTCTCTCTATAAGCACAACTTGTATTGTGTGTGTCATTCTTTCTCTCTCTTTTCTTAGCCTTTTTTCTCTTTATTGCTTTCTTGCACTTCACCTTTCTATAGTTAATAAACTTTTTTCACCGTTCCCTCTCCGGTGAGGATCCAGCGAAAATGTCACTGGACATGACCGGTGCCGAACGTGTTTGTTACGTTCACTGCAACTTCTGCAACACAATTCTCGCGGTATAATACTTCAATTCTTTCAATTCCTTAAGATCTTTAAAGTACAGGATTTTATCAAATTTCATGCTTAATTTTAAAGGTGGCGATCTATGGGATATATATCCAACGTTTAAAGGAAATTGTTTATTTTGTTTTCTTGTATTTTTTCGATTTTTTCCCCAAAAGTTTGGCACTAGCAAGTGGAAAAGGTTTTCTCTTAAGATTGCTTTTCTAAGTGGAATGCAAGTGGTGAATTATTGATTTTTGTACTTGTTCCGAACGAAATACTATGATATTTTATGTCGATTTTTCAATGAATTTATGGTGAAAACATTTTGGATATGAAAGGAAAGTAAGGGTTCCATCTGGGCGTGCTGAAAAGGAATTAAATTAGTTTGTTTTCTCATCAATTTTTGTTTTTTCTTCATATACTTTCTCACATAAACTTGATAAGCAAAGAGAAAGAGGGTAATTTTTTGCAACTTCAAAGAACTTTCGCACGAACCAAGAGCTTGAAATCTGAAATCCCAGAAAGAAAAATCAAGGTCCGGTGTACTTAGAAGGCTTCAGAATCCTAATGACCTACAAAAATTGCATGAATCTTAGTGTGTTTGAACTGATTGGAACCCTACTTTGTGCAGTAATATTTACAGGGATTTGAGCCTATGTTTAAGGCAGCTATGCCTCTGATTCTTAGGAGCCTAAGTGTTATGACTTTTCAAAGTCTTGATTGACGAATTTCTGATGCTGTTTTGTGCTTTTACATTTTCATACTTCCTCACTAATAATTGTACTTGCTAAGTTTTGATGGGTGTTACACATCTCATTGTGTGTTATGTATAATTTGTTTTCAAACAACAATAGCACCACTTCACACTGTACAATGTAATTAAACTTCTCCTCTCTCTCACGCGCGCGCACGCATACACAACACACAGGAACTGTGTCAGATCAGGAACGGGAAAGAGATATAGTCTTGTTTTCACACAAGATGACTTCTTATTATTGCCCATGTGAGGCCCTGTGATGGATGCAGTCAAATTGGCCTTATTGTGAAAGCTACACTAACAAACTTCATTCCAATAAATATGCCAAAATCAAGAACGGGAACCATAAACATATTACAAGATATGTAGTTATTCTCTTCTTCTTCTTCCTTGAGACACGCTGATCCCAAATATTTGTTGTAGTCTAATCCCAGAGTTCTGGCATATTCGATCCCCTTTAACAATTAAGTCTTGATTCTACTCCCGTTTGTTCTTCAAGTTAATTTATTGAATAAGGTCGGCGAATTCAAATTTCTCACGGAGTCTAGGTGGAGGTCTAAAGACTGGCTTAGGATTGCTGATATTTCGCTGAAGAAAGTCTTGATTCTACACTGAGAGAAATGATTTACCTGTTAGGGTTTTGTAGGAAAACTCAAACCATTTTCAGATGAATCTTTTTTCTTCCTCCTCCTCCTCTCTCTCTCTCTCTCGCACACAGAGGGATAAAATTTTGCTGAGTTGGATTAAGTACTGACTGTATATTTTCCATTTGAATCTGGAAATTAATGCATGTGAGCAGGTTAGTGTTCCATGCAACAGTATGCTGACCATTGTCACAGTCAGATGTGGCCATTGCTCCAATTTGCTGTCTGTTAATATGGGAGCTTTGCTTCAGTCTGTTCATCTTCAAGATTTTCAGGTAAATATATATATATATAGTCATACTTATATAGAACTATACACACGTGTATGTGTGTGGTTGACCAGTTCAGGTTCTTCTGCCATTGATGTAAATAAAACAACCATATATATACGGCAGTAATTAATGCATTAGTTTCAGTGTCCCACATTCCTGCAGATTGTATACACTAGTTAGTGTTTAAGGAAAAAAAAAAAAAACTAAAATCTAGGTTCCAATCTCGAGCTATGTGCAAGTCCAGTTTTTAATGTGTTCAATCTTTAAAGTGATTTCTTTCTCTAATCTTCATCCTTTTTTGGCAAACTTACGTGAATCAAGTTAAGGTTTTTTTCAGTTTTGTTGCGAAAGTTTTTAGTTTTCCTCTCTAAATTGATTGTTTAGGCAAAACTTTAATTTCTATGCTATAGATATAAGTATGTACAATGCAGCAATGTCATCTTATTTGTTAGTATCCTAGCTGATCTAGGTATATTGGACTGATATTAATGTCTAATTTACATGATTGAAGCACCAGAAACAACAGTCTATCACGGAATTTGCTACTACCAAAGAATGTGGTTCATCATCAAAAAGCAGCAAATTGGCACCATTTGAGCATGAATACGAACAACCTCGACTGACTCCGACACGTCGTAAGCTCTCTCTCTCCCCCCACACACTTACACAGACATATTTGTGTCCATTAATTTTAGGAATCTCTACTAGGGATTTATCCATGCTTTTTTTCAACTGTATTGTTATACCTTAATCCTTGGAAAATCTTGGGAGTTGGTTTTTCTCACTTTTGCTATATATTAGACAGAGAGGGAGAGAGAGAGAGAGAGAGAGTTTGATTATATTTCAAATTGTGGTACCAATATCTTATCATGAATCCCACTTGTTATCAAGTGATTTTGATGAATTCTATCAAAAAATACTAAAAAGGGCAACCTTACTTTTTTGCTTCATTCATTATCTGTCATACGATTGTGACATTACATTACTGTCCAACTCATATTGTAACATTGGCATCCTCAAACATATGCTTGGTATGCTTATATTTTAGGCAACAACTTTTTCTTGCAAGCCATCGCCCTCCATGAATGGTAGGTTGTCTGCATTTCATTAATTAGAGAAGCATTACTTGTTTTGATAGCAATGAGGAATGGAAAATAGGGAAAGGAATATTATGGGTCGAGTATTAAACACTTCGTCTATAAGCCTTTTCAAGCACGGCCGTGTTAATTTTTTCATCAAATGCCGACAAGTACCTAATTTTATAAATTATGGCTAGAGACTTAAACTCTAGACCTTTCTCTACTACAAATAATATTGAGCTACCTCATTCAAGAACTTCAAATTTTGGGAAACACCTTCCGAATAATTTTAGTATACAAAAGGGAAGAACCAGTTTCCTCGCCCTTAAAAGGATGAATGTGGTCCATTCATATAACTAGGAAGGAAAGGATATGGGATGGAAATGGAGACTAAAGATTTGTTTCCTAATTTTCAATATCCCAAAGCATTTGTCAAATTGTAAGTTAGAAAGTTATTTGATTGATGAGATTTTGATCTAATTAAATCTCGATACGTCATCTCTTAGTAAACCATTATATAAATTGTTATGAAATTGGATTTCCTTTTGCACATTTTCATACCATAATCAAAAGGTACAACGACCCGAGCAACTAGATTTAACATACGTTTGGTGGGTAGGTAGAGAATATCTAGGGATACGAGATAACTCTCTCGAAGGCCTATATTCTTACACACAAATTTATTTGTACTATATGCTTAATATTTCATTGGTATGAATATCGATCCCAACTCTCATTCTCATACAAAACACTAACATGTTTACCATGTATATATATTATATTTGATCATCGAGTATGAATTTAATTTTGTCATGGTTTTACAGCTCCAGAAAAAAGACAACGTGTTCCTTCAGCATATAACCGATTTATAAAGTAAGTTGAACTTTTTTTTTTTTTCATTTTAATTTTAAGTGACACTTCAACTCTATATTGATTATGTAACCAAAGTATTGTACGACAAGAAGAACATCAAGCATCCCTATAATATCTGAAATCCATACTATATATCTTTGAACTAATTTCAATTCTTTTTCAAGTGAAATGCCTCTCTCTTACAGCAAAGTAATACATCCATTTTTTTTTAAGGGGATTTCATATAAAGTACTCTCTTCCAATACCAAGTAGATAAATGTTGGAGTGCAAATGGTCATGAATCTTCTTAGGTCTTAGGTTTATTTCTAACAATAGATAAATGTTTCATTAATTAACCAGTAATTCAAGTTGTCTCTTAACCACAAGGACAAGTGGTCTAAAGGTTGTCAAGATTAATAAAAAATAAATCTGGTCTGATAACAAAAATTTGGTGCAAACTTATAGGGAGGAAATTCAGAGGATAAAGGCTAGCAATCCTGAGATCAGCCACCGGGAAGCTTTTAGCACTGCTGCAAAAAATGTAAGTCAGATAATATGTTGTGCGATCAAATTGATTTCTTACCTGTTAACTCTTTCTCACCTTACTCATTTCTAATTGTTGTGCTTGAATTGACAATTCTTGTTAATTAGAGCCAACTGGAGTGAAACTCAACCTTATTTATCTCCAAAACCAGATGATGATGTAGGGTTGTGTAATAACATTTAAATTATATAATTTATTTTTATTAATCCTATGCAACTGTATATTATCAGCATTCTTGCTTTGCATCTTGTCCAAATTACATTTTGGTTGGCCTAGATTTTCTATTTCAAGGATAAGCAGAAAAATGACAAGTAATAAAACAAGAATAAATAAATTAAGTTAATAACCATATATTCTGTCTGTCCACAACATGAGAATGAATGGAAGAGAAAATAGAAGTGGCTGCAGAAGCTATACTAATCAAGATTTTTACTTTTTAATTTTGCAGTGGGCACATTTTCCTCACATTCATTTTGGACTGAAGCTGGATGGCAATAAACAAGCAAAGATGGACCATGCGGTTGTTGAAGAAGGGACTCAGAAATCCCTTGGCTTTTACTAAAATTTCTGATTAGTAATTAAAGGCAAAATTTCCTTTTTTTCTCTCACAAAAGTTTTAAGAATTTTGGCATTTTAGTTCCTCTTATTTTATATTTGAAGATTCACATATAAAACCCTATAGTTCAAATCAATGTTGAAATAGGAGGGGCTGATTGCCACTTTTCTTGAAATTTAGGTGTGCAAAGATGCAAATTTGCCCAGAAAATAAAGATTGTTTACTTGTCTAAAAGGGTTCAGGTTTAACTGAGGTTTGTGAATTGTGATCTTTAAACTGAACAGGAAGGTTCTTGTATTAATCTCGAAATCTAAGTAATATGTTTGTTGTCTTTCTTCAGTGTGAGTGTGGGCTTGTTGAATATGTAGTCAATAATATTGCAGTATCGACTATTCTTTCATATTTAACATACTTTACCTTAACGTGAACTCACAGAATGGTGGATTATGCATTTAAATTTTATATGGATCTAAATATTCGTTTAAACTTTATAGACTTTGAATAGGTAAAAAGGATTTTGTTTCGATATTTAAGAATTGAGAGATTTTACAACATTAATGTCGTGACGTATCTTTTCAATTCCCTACATAAGTGTTTATACACATGTATATTTGTACTCCTGTTTAATAATGTCGTCCATAGTTGGTCGTCACACAAAAATTTAGCTAATTTTGAGGGAAAAAACTACTATCTCAGTATGCACTTTCATTAATTCTTTCGATTGATATTAAGGATTCCCTAGTCTTAAAGTTTGATTCTAACCTAATTAACAAAAAGTTGTGCAGTTGAGAGAGAATCAATTTTTCAATTAAAGTAAAAAGAATACAGTAGTACTATCCAACCAAACTAGCTTGTTGAACTTGACTACTCAAAATATCATTCAAGTATGGCTCAAACTTGAACATGGCAAGTTTAAGATCTTTCTATTTTTTGGTGAGTCATACCAATCCAAGTTAGACAGTATAGAGCTATAGCGAGCTAATTTGTTTAAGTCGATGACCACAAGAGCACATGCGTGTGTAGATAGACACGTACACACTCAAATATACCATCAAGTACATATGTATTCATAGAATCTTAATAAGATAGAAAACGAATATATGAAAACACTTATCTTATTAAAGATGAAATTTAAAGAATATATGCAGCTTCTTCTTAAAAGCTTGAGAACATAATCTAACAAAAAAACTTAGTTTTAAGTTACGTGGTCAATCATTTATGAAAATTGTGTACGTTTCATATAAATTCGATTGCATGTGAGGAACATGTTGTCCATCTACAAAAACTTAAACTTTTAGATGGAATTCTTTAATGCACCCAATTATCATCCCTTGCATGCAAATCCATTGGTCCATTGAGTAACAATTAGGAGTAAGGACCACAAGACTATATCCATCACTTTACCCTATTCTAAAGGGCTGTCTTTCAAAATCTGAGAGAGAGAGAGAGAGAGAGAGAGAGAGATATGAATGTATATATTGATAGATACAATTCAAGTGTTCATGAGTCGCATTCAGAAATCAGGTTGCATATCAAATAAGGAAATGAGAGCCAAAAACACAGAATTTATGGAACCCCCCAAAATGCGAAACACGGTAAAAACAGACATGTTCTTGGGATACACAAAACATATTTACTTTAAACGTATGAGAGTTGGTAAAAAATTGAATTTATATTCACATATTCAAGAAGGGAATTGGAATGTGTATCCATAAAGCTGAATATTGAAGAATTATCAGTCTTTGCAGTGTACAAAGATAATCATAACTCACTTGAATAAATCTCTACTCTCTTTTGGTTAGGCTTTAGAACATTTCTAGGTCGATAAATATTTCTCATAATTCGAAAAGTAAATGTTTATGTATTTCCTCGCAAGCAACGTAATTTTTAAAAAAGTCATTTAACTCGAATAAAAACGATGCTCATTTTCTAGATGAATTTGAATATTCATATATAAGAAGAAGAATTTAATTTTTAATTTCCTACACCAAGTATTTAAATTCTTCATCATCACTCAGAAAAAAATTCAAACAACGTACCAGGTAAGTATCATTGACTCGTTAATGCATGCTACTGTCTTTAAACAGTGATGTGACAGAATTTCTGTATGAATGATAATCCCTAAATAAAGCATCTGCCTCCACCAATCTTTCATCAAAACCAATTAATGCTGAGTAGAATGAAACCTGCAGCCACAGCAAGATATTTTTCTTTTCTTTTTTCCAAAAGCTGTCAAGTCGATCATAAATTCTGCTGAGATTTCAATGTATTTTACCGTAATCTACTTGTTTTTTTCAATTTAGTTCCTTTTTTCTTTCTAACCAAATCCAAATAAAAAGTCCTGTATGAAAAAAGTTCAACCAACAAATATCAATCAATCTTGCCACTTTTTTACCAAATTCTTTTCTTGAAAAAAAAAAAGAAAAAAAAAAGACTTTATGCTGTCCCAACAATGACTTTATTTTTGTCTTGGGGAGTAGAAAACTAGAGATTTTTTGTGGGAAAAGAGGGGGCTGAGAATAGATTGTTACTAATCATTATTTAGTAAAATTGTTTATATGGAATTTGGTTTAATTAATGTATTTTAAATAGAGAATCTGTAACGTCAAATCATGTAGTTGGGGTTTTGGATTTTAGTGTCAAAATGATAGGTGGGCTTCTTAGCTTTAGCTTTAAATTGTCTGAATGATGATCAGCTGTCATGTCACCAACCCAAACTTTGTCATCTCCTTCACACACAACCCACACAAACACCCACGTCTAAGTGCTCGTGAGTATTTTTAGCTGTATACGTATACGTATTTTATACAGTATAAATGTTGAATATGGTATGTATTGGAAAAAGTACCCCTAAAACAGTAATAATGTCATTCCATTGCTGCAGATATTCTGCTCCCTTAAACAAGCTATAATCATAGAGGTGGAGTGAAAAAATTACGTTGATTTGTGCTGTGTTGAAATTATATTAGGATGAGCTAATAAATTGAGATTTCAAGTTATGGATACTTAATATAAATTAAGCATCGTCGTTTAGTAGATCATTTACATATATTATTTCTCCACATTAGGGGAATTAGAGCCTAGGAGAGCGTGCTCAACACAACGTTGCTCGAGATATTTTTATGAGAGTATTTTGTAAGATAACTTGGACTAAATTGAAAAATACAAAAAAAAAAATTGAAGCTACCTTGCTTTTTTTTTTTTTTTTTTACTCCAAAGGATAAATATCATTTTTATCAAGTCCACCCAAATATGTTGTTTCCATTATAATGTGCAGTATAACGTTTTCAAAAGGGAAAAAAAAAAATTTGATAGATACCAACAATTTAATTTATGTTTTCAAAAATGACAAACCTTTGTAAAAATTGCAAAATAAGTCATCTTGGTATATCTACAATAATATCTTTTCTCACTACAATCTTTCTGCTACAATTTCCAAAATTAGGTAAAACCAAACAATGTGGCCGTCGATATAGACGATACAACATATAGCAATCACATACATGATGTCACAAGTTGCTAACGAAGGCCACAAGGTCCTGTTTGATTCACATTATTTTAGAATGAGAATGAAAAATAGAGTCATTATTGGATCCCACACAAGAGATAGAAATTTAAAATTGATGATTTGATGTGATGGATAACGGTCATATTTTTCATTTTTATGGATTAGAAATGAGAAACAAACGGAGCCTAACAATAAGCGAATTCTTGATCACATCCTGAGAATTTTTCAAATTGGTAGTCACACACATGAAGTCACAATGCAGTAATACGATCATAACAAAAATACGAGGTGACGAGAAACATTTTATCGAAAAATTAATATTATAACTAAACAAGAATCTTAAAATCCTAGAGTTATAATACTATACAAACACGATATCCACATTTTGATGAACTTCAATGTACGATATTAAGATTTGACAGGTGCAGATGAAGATGAAGATAGGATAAAGGGTTTTGAAATTCACAACTAAAATATTACTCACCCGGTTTTTCAAAACAAAAAGTTATGTAAACTTTTGTGCCTAATCAATTTTAATGGCAAGACAATACCTTGAGTTTAACATGCAGAAACATTATTTTATCTCGGTTAGTTTTTCATTAAGAAATTCAATTTTATTTATTATATTATACAATTAAAATATTAAATATACATAACAACATTGGATTTATAATTTTATATAGATTGAAAAATGTAATAATGATAGAGAACATCAGTGCTTCTTCAAAATTAGATGGATGATTGGCATTCTTTACCAAAATTAGAGCAACCTTTTCCAGGCTAATCTCTGCCTTTTCAGAGAAAAATAAAGGTAAAACTCGTCCTCAACACTAGGCTTTGGGTAAAACTCATACCTTAATATGAACTTCTAATTTCAGTTTGTACTATGTTACACTGTCCTTGGCATCCTGCTACACTAAAAGGATTTCAATCTTACCAATCACAAACTATAAGATGCCAAGACAAAAGAATCCTACCTTTAATACAATTCTTCAGAGACTACCCAACAAATAGACGAATCGACCTTCAATAGTCGGTTGCTGTCATCTAAAGTTAGATATCTTCGACTCTCCTGTAAAATAAAACATAGGCAGCCGAAGTTTTGATCTTGTCCTCACAAATGGGAGACACGTGGCTGTCGTCAAAGTCATACCACTGATTGCCACCATGCTACATCAGAACAATGAGTTAGAATAATTAAACAGAATCAGTAAAGCTTCTAATATATGCAGTTTCTATATGTTAAGAAAACGAAAATGTCATAATCCTTTAACCCATACTTCTTAACCTCATGACGTATCAAGATACTTAAATAACGACATGTACAGGTGCCCATTGTTAGGATGGGGGGTTCATGCAGTCCCAACGCACACAGTGGATTGATGGATAATGCACATGCCAAATAAGGACTACAAACGTCGAAAAACTGGTCTTTCAATTTAAGACTTGATGGACCACTATAAATTAATTTATAATCAGAACATGGATACTAAATAAAATGTAGCAAACTTGTACTTTTAGTAAGTCATAACAAACACAATCTTGTAACAATATAGTCTATTTGAAAATCGAATGACAGCCAATGAACTGCTGCAAATCAGGAAGATATCAATTGATAACATTTGTTTCAATTACCTCCTGTATTTTAATCTTAAAAATAGGCTTCCAAGTAGCTGGATGCTTTTCTCGATAAAGATGTTAAGGTAAGAAGAAAACAAATAAAAATAAATTACTATAAAGAAGAAGCAACACTTACATGAACAAATGCAGTGTAGTGACCACCTCCCAAACTTCCATAATGATTACTAATTGCATAAAGCAAATAACGATCTGAAGATTGTCCATCCTTCCGGGCAATATAAGAGGACATATCAAGGTCACGGATGGGGAAGTCCACAAATGCCTCCAATTTGTTCTTCAGAAATCGGTTGTATGAGAATCTTTTCAAATGAATCACTAAAATTTTTGGCAGTCTCCAAAGATCTAATTTTTTACTGGCTTGGCAATGCTTTTTACAAACCGGACAGTACCTAGTACCAGAAATACAGAGCAGATTAGAAAAGTTTATGACTGCAAAAGCTTCCAACTGAATGCATCAATTTCAGGTGGGATGACAGAAAAGAAGAGGAATTATATAAATTGTGTTGAGAATTACAAACCCTAATTCTACCACCAAGTGCAATAAATTCGCGGAAAGAAAATAGACACGGGAACACACAAGATGTCTTTGTGCTACACAGATGTGACACACGGCAAAAGCTAGAAAGAATATTAGCAGAAGACAGTTCGGAAGCTAATAACCAGCACACTAACCACATATCTTCTGGTCCTAGAGGCTCCTCCTTTAGGAATGCATCAAAGCATTTATACAGAGATACAGAGTCTTGTGGTCTTTTTGTGAAGAAGCCAGACTTGAAAACTTCTGGTAACAAGCTAAGAGGCTGTACATTGTACTGCTGAACCGTCTTACCTGACCAACATACGATAACATTCAATCGGTCTGGCATGGGTGTGTACTTCACAGGCTCATCCATTGAAATCTTAGAGACCCTGACTATTCCTTTTTCATCCGTCCAATAAAACTGTAATTCAGTATCAGACTGTGTATAAATCTCTTCTGCCTCAACCTTCTCATGGGACCCACTAGGACTAGTGGAGTTTTCCTTTCCCATCATCACTACTGTGGCAGTGTTCTCTGAGCTATCACAATTTTCAGTAGAATCAGTTGCAGTGTTCTCTGTGCTATCACGATTTTCAGTTGAATCTTCATTGCATGCTAAGAACGGAGCTAGCAATTTTAAATACGTTTCACGGATATCAGATCCATTAACAATGTTTTTACGTGCTACAAGGGGAATTCTGAATGCCCTCCAATTTGGTGTCGATTTCCCATACATATATTGCCTGAATAAATAATTAAGTAATAGATTGAAGTCAAAATTGGAGGTGAGAAAAAGGTAAATTTTCAAAATTATCTTGTATCATTTCCCTTACTAAACAAGGATTGAAAAAAAAATAAAAATAAAAAATCACTAGTCGAAGTGAATTATGAACAAGAAATCAACAAAAGACAGGCACTTAAAAGAAGGCAGTCAGAGTCATGTTTTATACTTGGTTGAACTCAATAGCATCTCTCCCATTATTACATATTATATTCCACAGTAAAAGGAAAGTTCATCAAGAGTCTCTACCTCTACAGCGATTCACAATTTGCAGTAGCTGACTAACAGGAAATGCTTAGACTGAACAGAAGTCCGAATTTTTAGGTTACATGTTTATTCAAAGCCATAAGCACTCAAGAGATTCACAAGAAAAACTCATTTCCATTGCTGACCGGACAAATGAGAACCAATTTATACATGACAGATACAAGCAAAAGTATACATATTTGAAAATGAAGCACTGAAGTTAGGTCAATCAATATGCAAATTGGGACTTACTCTACGATCTGCTGGTGCATAAACACGACAAGGGGAGCTTCCTCAATATGTTTCGGCAACCTATACGCAACCAGTTGATCATTATCTCTAATCAAAGATAATGAATCAGTCGGTTCCTCGAGAAAACGTATAATGCGACTGTTGTATATCTGTGCATAACTATTAAGTCTAAGAGATAGAAGTACAAATAATATCGACAGATAGAAACAATAGACAAAACTCTGAAGACTTGCAATATGTTTTACATATTAGTGCAATTGCTTTAGGTTTACCTCAGCCAGCAACAGGGCTTCATCAACCCCCAATGAGCATGCTTTGCTCAAAGCCTGAAGCAGATCTTGAAGCTTTCCATCTTTGGGTACACTAACAGTAAATGGGGATGGCTGAGTGCTGCCGTCAGTTTTCACCACTGTTAGAGTCATGGTCCGTGTTGATGTTGAAGGCAGAGGTAATGATAGATACATGAATGGATCAAAAGTAACAGACACATTTCTACAATCGGGGCATACTAATGTGGATCTATATTGACCCTGCAATAATGTCATCCAAGATGTCAGTCCGGAAGGCATTCTAAAAACCACACGAAAAAACAGAGAGGATTCTTTTGTTTTTCTTCAAAAAGCAAAGGCCACGTAGCCCTCAGATGACAAATATAAATTTCAAACTAGTGCAAGTCATTAAGGAAAGAATTACAAAAAATAAAATTACTGATACTAATAGCAGATGTCAGATTCATATGGTTTACCGATCCACCTAGATTCCATTAAAAGGTGCCAATAAAGATTTAAACCTTTTGAGAAATCGAACAACCCGAAAGTTTCACATCATCAAGACAGAAAAGATGGAATACCTATAATTTAGCTCAAGAAAATGTCTAAACCAACTAAAATCAATGATTGTCTTAGTCCTTAACTAAGAGGATCTTTAAAATGCAATTCTGTATACAAACGGAGCCTTTGATTCCTATTTTCCAAATGACAAAACTGTATATGAATAGACCAAACCCCCACCTCGGCACAAGTGGTATTTGGAGAGAAAAACAGAGCCTCAATTCCTACTTTTCCAAATGATTGAAAAAAAAAAAAAAACAATGTATAAACTAGCAAGTTTAACGTACCATGGGAGAAAGAAATCAATCACTCAAGCAAACATGCATTTGATGTTGCAAAATAATCTAAGAAAAGAAACTTACTTGGCACACATCAACTATAATTGAGTCATTACGAGCCAGATGATTCCTCCAATATTCATCGGCCACTTCTTCATCTGGTCGACCATCTGAATCCTTAGCTTCAACATATGGTTTGCACCTCACACGATTCAAATCTTCATGGAGTCCATCCAACAGAAATGCTAGGAGCTCCTGAAGTATTTAAATCAGGGAAAATATTATAATCCTCATAGGTAGATCTGCTTCTCCCACTTACTAACAGACAACAACTCATAAAATGCAAATGCACTAGTGAAGATTAAGGAAATGCATTTGGGCAACGATTAAGTATAAGAAAAGAGGGAACGAACTTGAGAATCATGCTGATTAAAACCACTGAATTGAGGAGCAAAATGTGCAAGCTTCAATTTGAATGTTCTTGGTGCTACTGGAGTTGCTCCAGGAGCCCATAATTTCTTCAACAAGTCTCCAAAAGCCGAAGCAATCTCACCCTGTACAACAAATAAGCAGTCAATAATCTTTTGGACAAGTAAATTTCATTGGTCAAAATAAATTTCATTGGTCAAAATATTAGATACAAGGAGTACATAGAGAAAGCACATAAGGAACCAAAACTAATCTTAGTCTCTACTTCATGTAGTCTCCAAAAAATACATCCAAAAACATATACACATGGAGATGGATTGCCTGCCCAAATATTTATATGTATACAAGACTAGTAATCTTTCAAACAGGATTAGTTTCCCAGTCGAATCAAGGAATTCCGAAGAATCACCAAAACTCATTCCAGCAATTCATCCAAGGATTTTCTAGTGATTCTGTAGTCATGTATAAATTGCATGATAATGCAGAATCAATGTACATTTCCTACAAATTTACTTTATAAAGTACTGAATTCTCCCAATCTTAAGTCTGATAATACACATATATGACTTTTACATAAAAGGATGGCATCTAAGCCAGGGAATGAAATATCTTTCAGGGAATTATCTTTGAATAGAAAGCTACACTCTCTAAAGGTGAAAAATCAAGACACGACAAAACAAAACTATGATAAGGAAAAAGTTCAGGAAATATAGAAAAAGTAGAAGTAATCAGAAAAGAAATCCCAAAGTCAAAACAGAAAGGACAACGTACATTCATGCCCAATGGATTATCTGGGTTTATTTCTCTCTTGTAATCTCCAAGAAAGTAGTCGACAAGCTTTGGTGTGTGAACTAGACACTGAAGAGCACTGTTCATGAAACAAGTATTCCCCAAGTTTTGTAATCCAGTCAGTCCCAAGGTTCCAGCTTCGCATGAACTTCCAAATAAGGCTGAAGAATTGCTTCGGACAAGACTAGAGCTGCCATTGATTGTGTCACCATTCATCAACTGTGAAGTACCATTAGTATGTTGCATTATCCCATCTCTTTTTGCTCCTCTATTTCTAGCAGAATCTGACAAACCATAAACTTGCAACTCAAGGAGAAGCTGTGTAAGTCAGAAGAAAAGAAGTTATTAGAGGTAAGTGTATATAATGGAACATGTGCTGGAAAAAAATGTTTTAAGGGAATAAATCAATGTGTTGATAAATTGCATGAAGGTTGTTAAAAAAGACAAACAAAAGGGACTTAGGTAGAGTACTGGAAGTTCTATAATAGTGCAACATAAAACAGAAAATTCATGACCTACAATGTGTGCATCAATACAATAGCTGGTGAATAAAGTATGATGCAAATCCATTTACGGAAGGATCAAATGTCTCGTTAAGATTTCATTTTTTCATTTTTCCCAGAAAAATGGGAATGTAATGTCATCTCCGTCAAAATTTGGATATCATTTCAGACATGGCATCATTGCATTTATTTACTTTCCTATAATAGAACATCATAGAGAACCACACTGAATGGCGGAAATTTAGAAGTCCAATAGCAAACAGGGATAACAAATATTTCTTTGATTTTAGACTGCACAATCAATTTAAAATAAAGATGGATAACCCTTTAAGAAAAGTAGATGATCACTTGATGCATTGTCGATTGGACTACAACTTACATCCTGCTCTGGTTGCTTCTGGGATTCTTTAAGGAACTTATTTTTGTCATTTAAGAGAAACACCGTTGTCTGCCCAGAGAAATCCCAAAGCCGTAACTGCACCAAGTAGAGGTAGCCATTAATTTCCATGAAAAAGAGTATTTACAGAATTATAAAGTAAAAAACCAACGAACCACTCACTGAGTCAGAGTCTACATTAAAAATCTTGCAGGCTCTCCTAAAGCACTCAACTGAATTGTCCTGACATGTGAGAAAAAGTGAAAGTCAGCAAAGGATAAAACATAATGAACCATCTAGACAATCAAGCTAATGGCAATATTTAAATTTCCGCTTGTATCAGTCAAAAGCGTGATTAAACTAGTTTTCGGGAAAGCAGAATAAATAATACTATGGAAAAATATGCAAGATCTGAATTTTAATTCTTGCACAGATACCAGATTATATGTAGAGATTTAGGTAACTAAGTAATTTCCTACTATGTAGGAAATCAATTTCCAAAATTCTTTCAATCTGCTTAGTATCTCTACTTCATATGTTTATAAATAGCAATGTACTCTAGAGAACTATTTAAGAAATTTATAATATTCAATTTGGAATTGCGTTTCATGGTAGAGGAGCTCAATACCCTACTGAAATCGATAAAATTGTTCATGACCTGGATCCCCGGAGAAACATAATTTCGACGGATCATCCTTTTTGCTAAGAAATGGGGAATTTGTCCATCAATCTTTATTGTCGAGAACTTGATGAAGTAATGCGATGCAATTTTTAAAAGGAGCCTGTTTCATCCACCATAGAGGTACTTGCGAGGTTCATAGGGATTACGCTCAGATGCTGATAGATGGCAATCAGCTAGGAATTCTGGGGAAGATAGTGGTGTAAAGGGTTCGGTTTGGACGGTTTTGGCCTACTTTCGAAACAAATAATTTAAAATACTTTTCAGAAAAAGCCAAACACCCTATCGAGGAAAATACCCAAATGAAACTACCCATTTGCTGTCCGAATTGGTCTCAAAATGCTATTTAGAAACATATAATGACTCTAGTTACAGATGGCAACTACCTACTTATACAGATCTCAAGCAAATATAAAATCAGAACATTGCACAAATGATCACCAAGAAATAAATATGTAAATTTGTGACAGAAGGATTCACATAGCAGTAGAAGCACAGAAGCAAAAGCCAAGCAATTAGGCATAGAAATAGCAGCAAAAGCTGAAGAGTAGGAGCAACTTCTGCATACAAGAAGGCAATTAAAATTTTTGCATGATTTGGAGAATCAGTTTCTGGAGAAGTCGGCATTATAGATTCATTGCACTTGGAGTTTAAGCAAGCAAGTGAGCTTCATGTTTGTTAGAGGAAGTTACTTCTAATGCAATTTCCGTAAGCATCTTCTTGTGGGTTTTTTTCCTTCCAATAAATCCTTAAGAGATTTGCTTTGTGTTCAAACTATTGCTATAATTGGGAACAAAAAAAAACCCCATAGCTTATGAGTCAACGTGGATTCAAACCAACAATTACAAAAACATCATTACAGTGTCGTTTGGGGTTTTTTACTTATAGCCCTAGGAGATACGAAGACATCAGTCTTTGGAAACAAATTGAACAACTGTGTACATCTTCTAAATCAATCTCAATTTGTTAGTCCCTTAACTTCTTCTTTAGCCCAAGAAGTTATTTTCTTTTTAGCCTTGAATATCTCTTCTAATTAGGCCACTGCAACACATGACGTGTCAATAGTCATTCCAAGTTATTTTCATCCCATGATCCTTGTATGAAAATAAAAATTGCCAATGCTCCTCTCTCTTTAGTAGGAAGGAAATTGTTCTATCCTTATCTCAGATATTTGAAAAATTATATCTGAGGTCACGACCTATGAATTATGTAGCATTTGAGTCTCAAAACCTTTCAATTTTGTAGTTGCATGGACAATCTCAAACAGCTAGTACTATTTCTGTTTCCTTGGAGTATGAAAAGATGTTATGGCATAGTGGTTAAGCCATATTACTTTCCATGGAGAATGAAATTATGTTTTGGAATAGTAGGTTAGGCCGTTCTAGTTTTACATGGAGTACTACAATCACCCTCTTCAATTATGCGATATCCTGATCAAGGCAAATAAAAATTCAAGGACTACAGCATAGTGTGACTTAGATTCCAGATACAACTCATAAGTGTTGAAAGGGTGGTGCTACCCTTCAGAATTATCAAATTTCCAGTATAGAGCTTAGTTTTCACACTAGTGTTTACCCACTTTCATACAATTTGTCACACTCCACAACTAGGTTTGGAAACGTGACCCAAGTTGTAGCCTAAAGAACTACTAGGGAACTACTAGGGCCTAATATTCAACTTGGAGAAAATAGTTAAACCAAGTCAGAAAATAAAACCGAAGTTCCAACTTATAAGTTGGGACCTCCAAAACCGAAGTTCCCACTTATAAGTTGGGACCTCCAACTCTCTACAACTAAGGGGGGACACTAAGTCGGGGCATTTCACCAGCCCTCGAATGCTACATGTTCAAGTTCACTTCAAGTGAGGCCATGCAATCCCCACCCAATCCAACCTGTAACCTAGCATATTAAAGGGATGCCTAAGAAGCGGATTATAATTTGTCAACATTTCTCTGTTTTAGATGCTAAAATTTTTTTTAAACAAGCTTTGGTTTTTCTGTGACATTTCCACCATTGGACACGAACCTGTAACAATCTAGACAGGTAAAGCCCATTATTTGCAATTTTTGACACGAAAAGTAAAGAACATAAGATCCTTTAATGAGCTCACCCTTCAGAGTTCTTCAAATTTGTTACCATCCTTGTATGTCAGTAATCCTCCCATATCCCACATCAAACATTTGAAACTACCAAAAAAAAAGAGTTGACTATTTATTTAATAGTAGGTAAGCCCTTGTACAGATGACCATTCTATAACAATTGTTATTTGTTCAAGCAATTGACAACCAAGAAATCAAGTGGCAAACCTAACACTAATATACATCAATAAACTTTACAAAGCTATCAACCACCAGGATATGAAGGGAGGTTTGATTGTGAAAGGAGAATATGTTGTCTAGCAATAGAAATCAATTAGTCATCGCAAGTATTTGCTACAAGGCCATGTCCAGTCCCAACATCAACTTAACATATGCAATGATAAAATAATATTTTGAACACAATTGAAACATATAGAACTATGATGATGCCTGTCAATGAGATGAAATCGACGAAGATAACGGAGATTTTCGAAGATTACGGCTTGTCAAATATTGCCCGTTTAACATAATTCTGTATATAATTGTAATTGGGTTGTAATTACACTTACCATATTTAGATTGTATTTATTCCTATATAATGCAAGGTATCCCCGTGGAAAAATCATTCAGTCTAAAGTTTGACACGGTATCAAAGCCTCATCGAGGACTTTATACTGGATCCTCGATTTTCTTTGAGCATAACTCAGCCTTTCAGGTGTGGGTTTCTTGTAGTGGTCAACAGTTGACAGACTTTTTGCCAGCGTGTGATTTTTCGGTGCATCGAGTGTGCTGCGGCATGGTATAAGATTTCTTATCGGAGCTTTGGTTCCGTTCCGGGACATGAGCTAGGAAATTTTATATTGTGTACGACTTTTGTGTTATTAAAGTGAGGAGCTCGTGGACCTAGCCGGTGGGTAGTCAAGTTCGAAACTATTCGCCTCTCGGCGGTGCTAGTCTAGGGTTTCCTTCCAGCATAGCGCAAATAATTGTTTCTCTCTTCATCCAATTCTATATTTTCGTCTTTGATGGTGCCTAGATTTTTGAATTGCAATTAAAATTTCTCTCCTTTCCCGTGAAGAGATCTGATAAAGTTTTTTTTTTCCCAAAAACGATTCAGATAAAAAGATGGAAGAAGAACTGGTGGCTGCTGGGAAAAGGCTTCTTCAGCCTCAGGAATCTGTCGATGAACTCCTGTATTTGCTTTGATCGAACTGAGAGATTAAAGTGGAGCTGTCACCTTGTAAATCCATGCAAGCTGCTCTTTCTACATTAATGAAGGCATTGATTGCTGATGAGCTCTCGAAGCATTCAGATATTGATGCGAAAGTTGCAATAGCTTCTTGCATAAATGAAATAACTAGAATTAGAGAACCAGATGCTCCGTATGATGATGAGAAAATGAAGGATATCTTTCAATTGATTATATAATCCTTTGAACATTTATACGAAAAGTCCAGCAGATCATACGCTAAGAGGGCCATGATACAGGAAACTGTGTCCAAAGTGATGGTCTCGTGGGTTGTGAGCAATTGGGCTGTAAATTGTAGTTTCTCTTTGTGGGCTGACTTCTGTGGGCTAATTTTGTGTGGGCTTTGGAGTGTCATTTGATTTGCTCACAATAAGGAACTATGTCGGTGGAAGGGGAAAGAACTTTGGGGTCATATTTGGTCATCTAAAGCGCCTGAAAATGCTAAGGATCTTAGTGCATGGGAAACAAACTAATGCTTCTTAATCATCTAGCAACAATTTGAGCGGGATGTTTATGAGATGAGATCGACGAAAATAACAGAGATTGCCGAAGATTACAACTTACCAAATATTGTCCATTTATCATAATTCTGTATATAATTGTATTTAGATTGTAATTATACATACTATATTTTGATTGCAATTATTCCTATAAAATGTAAGAAATTCCAGTGCGAAAATCATTCAATCAAAAGTTTGTCAATGCCTGAACTAAAACTGCAGTTACCTTATAGAATTAGAATCATGATCAAAGACAATTAAACTTATGCTACTAACCAGGTGACACTTTTAAGTTCTTATACCTTAGGACTTGCCTGTTGTACCTTACATGTAGAACTTTATATTAAGAAATATTAGATCTATAGCTACTTTCTTCGATTAAATTACCCCTTTACTAAGGAAAGATATCTAGAACATTGGAGTTCCTTATGTGAGTTTTAAAGAACGATGTTTATCAAGAACATAATATTAGAGAACAGAGGACAGGCAATCAATCACTCAAGCCATATTGTGCATCTCATGGCAAGCGGGCACGCCATAATCAATGAGAACTGGAAGTGAGACAAAGAAACTAGCTCAGGGATTACTGACCTTTTTGCTTATCTTTACTGCCAATGAGTTGGTTTCCTTCAAAACAGAAAGTCTGAGTTGCAGAGGATAAACATCCGACATATCTTCTTCTGCAGCTGAAAAACCTTTGCTGTCCTTAGTTGCATTCTTGGAATCACTGTGCCTGGACAGAACAGAAGAATTCCACCACAACGAGATAAATGACTTCATTCAATTCCAAAAGCTTAAACAATCAGAAAGAAGAATAACATCCCAGTACTTGCATCCACCAATTTCCCTTTTTAACTTGGAAGAAGAAGATGGCAGAAAGTCATCACAAATTTATTGATATTATTCAAAAATGGCATTCCACAACTCCGCCCCACTTCGGCCACAATAAGAGAAAAACAAAAAGAATAATAATTCAAATTGACCATTTCGGGGGAAAAAAGAACTTTGCATCTAAAGAGGAGAGAGAAAATCTGCATAAGCATCACACCCGACAAATTGAATTCCACTACCTTAGGACAGCTAATCGTATAAAACGCTGTTGATAGATATTTCCAAACAAGCAAGAATGATGAAGTTTTAAGTACTGGAGAATTCGTTCACATCAAGCCAAAACAGTAAAAAATACACGGGACAATTGGCAGCGATAAAGACATCTTGTGCACAGGTGGCACAACACACAGTGAATTAACACTTTCAGCACTCCCGAGCTATCACTAAAATCTTAGCCAGCTCTTTCAGCAATGCATTTGTACAATGCTTCTCCAACATACGCAGTGTTGCAAATTGGAACTTTATCATATCGAATCAAATATGCAATAACCCAATAGAAAATGGAAAATTGAGATAAGCATACGAGTTAAATTTCAGTGAACATATGACCAGTTGATTGCAGAGTAGTGTTCCAAGTTGAAAATTTATCATATTTGAATCAAATACACAATGATGCAATAAAAAGTGGAAACTCAAGTAAAGCATGCAAATTAATGCCGGATTCAGTTAACTTACTAACCACTTGAGTACGGACAGCCACATTTCGCTGGGGACCAAAGCATAGTCCCGACCGGTTATCCCAACTTCACCATTTGCCCCATTGTTCGTGGATGAATCATCATCTTTCCTCAAGTTAAATGCAATGTCTGAGTTGAATATGCTGTTGAATATCTTCATTGCTCCCCCATACGGTGTTGTAGATGACACAGAGTAAAAGATCCCTCTCTTCACCTCCAACGAGGAAGAGTCTTGTGCCTCCTTCCACCATCTAAAGAACACCCCAATATAAACATACAAACAAATGCAAAGTCATAATCCAGAGTAATATATTTTTTATTTATTTCAAAATATCACCCGACACTCCCAATACCACATATCAGTTGAATAAAAAAAGAAAATTAATAAAAATAAAATAATAATAATAATAATAATAATAATAATAATAATAATAATAATAATAATAATAATAAATGCGGGTATGGTTTCAATTCTATTTTTATGTTTCTGTTCTTAGAAGCTTGCCTACTCAATGCTCCCGGAGGCACAACACTCTACTACTTCGTTTATTCAAAAATGCAACAAGGCGATAGCATTCTAAATAATCTAAAATCAGTTTAAAGAAACATAAAAGGCAAGAAATAAACAAATCCACAGAAAAATTAAAATTCAAAAACAAATAAATCCAACAGGATTCAGAAGATGGCTAGTTCAAACTTCGAACTACATTTCAAATGCAATACGAACCAGGAAAATAATACAAAAAAAAGGTGTAAAAGTATTTTTTTTTTTTTCCTTTTAATTTTGCCATTTCACAATTTGGGTTTTCAATAAATATTGATTCTATGATGTTGAGTTCAATAAAATCCACATTCCATTTCTCTCTAAATCAGATTTGCTCTCATCTTCACTATCCAATATTTCCTAATATCTTTTTGAAAAACATAATTGTAAACTCTAAACTAACATTTGAAAATTTGTTTACCTGAATGGAACTAAATAGACTCTCTGGTCATCATCTACCGATACAGGCTCGTCCTCCTGCTGCTGCTCTTGAAATTGCGAAGAGTTCGATGAATTTTCCCCCACATCATTAATATTACAATCATTATCATTATTATTATCATCACTATCCATTGTTGTGTATATCTGTATAAATCTATAGAGACAATGAAAGAGAAAAACAAGGGTTCAGAAATGGCGGAAGAGATTTGCAGATATGCACATCATATTTTAGAGAGAGAGAGAGAATCAGAGAGAGATTGACGGGTTTGCAGAGAAACATGGGGAGCATTTATGTGAAAAATGAAAAAAATTAAATTAAATTAAATTGTGAAAAAAATTGATTATTTTTGTTTAAACTTATCTTTGGATTAAGGCAAAGATGAGATAAGTGCGAGGGATATGCGGAGAAAGGTGCTGTGATCCGCTGTTTCTGATCGGATCTGAACAAATTTTAAATATGCACAATTAATTTTAAAAGTTTTCAATAAATAATACTTACTAATCACAATTTTGTAGAAGTGATTTTTTAATAAAATACATGGTTAAAAAAATAAAGAAAAATTACGGGTCTATATTCAAAATTATTTTATTGAAAAAATTGTATGATTGGAGTTTCAAAAATATATATACCGAACATGGGTTGATATATACAAAGGATTATATTTTATTATTACTATGATTTTGGTAAAGTACAAATTGAAATAAAAAGACGCCAAAGTGAGATTTGACGACTCTTGACATACAATTATAATTTCCAAGTTGCTATTTTTTTTTTTTTTTACCAAGAATGATGTGTTATGATGTTGGTGTACTTGGTTTCTATGTATGTAATGATTGATTATTTAGTCGAAGCTAATGATAACGATTGTAAGTTTTAAATCTAAAAGGGTAAATATCAACATTAATGATATAAAGATTAGGAATTGAAAAAATATGAAATCAAAAAAAAAAAAAAAGACGAAATTATATGAATATAATTTATATATTTCTTGTTACTTGCAATTAGTCACTCGTTTTAGTGTAAATGAATGATCAAATGAATGGGAGGTTACTCCTCATCGTATAAATACTATGCAATATTCAATACGTCAATTTAAGAAATTACATATTTAGTATGCTAAGTATTAATGATTTGAAGTTACAAAAACTAATAATTACAAGTCCAACTTATTGTAACTACATGAAGGATACATGTTCGCTTTTTGGTCGTTACCTAAAACTTACGAGAACTATAAAACAATTTTTGATTTATAACTTGTACATATTTATTTGACTATTAATGTTTATTTCATATCCTTAAAAATCTACTACAATTAATATTTAATTAAATTCTCGTAGCATAATTATTTTATTATTATATGCCATGTTAATTAAGAAATAATTTCTTAAAAGTTTGGATATTGTGTGTAGTTTCTATAATAACGTGCTTTAAATTAGTGTTATTTACGTCAATTTCACTTCAATTAGTGTTATAACGTCAATTTCCTAAGTTACAATAGCTTCAAAAATGGGCCAAATAGTGAGACCCAACCTTGAAACAACCTAATTAGGGCTTAACCGAGCTCGTTTTGATTGTGGTTCAATTGTAACATTACATGACGAAAGGAAATTATTGGGCGAGATAAGAGAATTGTTATTTTTTTTTTTTCTTTAGTACTAAATTTTTTTAAGAACGATAATACTAAACTAGAATAGTAAGTTTTCTAAGAATCTGAAGAAGAAATAATATCACATGGAACAAGAAAATGTTAATAACTTCATACGAGTTCTTAAATTATAATTTAATTATCTTTCCATATGATAAAATGGTTATTTGTAACTATCCGTAGTAAACTTTATATTTTGATCTTGTAATTATAGTAATTGACATCACATAGGAACAAAGCTCGAACTCGAATAAACTCAATGAGTGTCACAACTTGAGGGCAGTCAACTCACCACCCTCATGAGGGGTTGGTTAACCACACAAAAGGTTGGTTAGTCGACCACCACATAACGACAGGTCGACCTAGGGATGTCAACAAGTCGAGCCGACTCACGATCCAAAACTCTAGACTCGGATTCGGCTCGAGTGAAAATAGTTCGGGGGCTTTTTATTTTTTACCCGAGTTGAGTTGAGCTTTGCTCGGCCAAAAACCTAGATTCGATTCGAGCTTTCGGCTCAAACCTTATCGAGCTGTTTTTTTTTCCCCAAACATAGGCAACTAAGTAGCTGCTTGTAAGCAGCAAGTAGCGTGTAGCTGCTTGCTAAAGTGCAAAGGCAGTGTGTAGCTGCTTGCAGCTAATGCTTTTAATTATTTTTTATTTTTTTTATGGCCCGTGACCCAAGCCACGAGCCAGGTCAGCTCGGACTTTTTTTCGAGTCGAGCCATGAGTCGTCCTAGTCGCGAGCCAAATTGACACTCCTAAGTTGACCATGACATATAGGGAGGGATGTAGTCCCATAGAAATCAATATTTTTATACGTTGTGCCTAGAATTCCACTATTATAGACTTGCTTAGTAACTTAAATAAAATTATACTTTGCATTTACCAAGATTCCTAAAATGATGGAGTGTGTTTCTTACGGACTCCGTGTTAGGACAATAATTAAATTTCACAACATAACAAATGAAATAAAAATAGTTTACCTGAAACTAAAACTAAGCTCGTAACATATTCAATATGGAATTCAATAGTTCTCAAATTTCACGTATCGACTTTATAAAATATTGTTTGATTGCAATGAATTTCATGAAAAATATCACATTTGAGGAAAATGAATTACACTTGGCCGTTTCATTGCAACATGAAAATGAAAATCGAATTTTAAAGTACAACTACTTTAAATTACATTTTCTTTGTTTTCATGGAAAACGAATTCTTTTGAGTTTGGTGAGTTTTTATTTTCCAATTAACATGGAATTAGAATACATTTTTTCATTTGCCTATCAAACAGAGGTTAACAAAGAACGTGAAGAGATTTACATTCACTTGGCAGATATATATGGTGATGGTGCTAGCCACAAACCCAACAAGAAAATCACGGTGATGTCTCTTCCAGTACATGCAGTAATGAATCTTGGTGTGGTAAATATATAGCATAGTAATAAGTAATTATTCAATTTGATGACTAAATTAGACTTAAATCAAACCTTATTATTTTGTCTCCTACCCAAAAACTTTTGCCTTGTCTATTGGAATCTTGTCTGCTTAACTTGAGTGTCGGCCTTGATCTATTGCTCAAATTACGTAGTCATCATGCAAAATAAGTCAATTAGTCATAAACCATGCACGTTCTCGTGTCATTCAAGTGAATTCTATTTTTACACGACCTAAATAAAATTCTGATTATCGGGTTTTTTCAGTCCGAGATTTTTTTAAAATGTAAAGCTCAAACTCAAAGGTAGGTATGAAAGACTCAAAAGTATATGATATAGTTCATTGTGATATGAGTATTGCGCCTTCAGTTTAATTTCTAGTGTTTTTTGTATGACCTTAATAAATACATCGATTTCTGTGAGTTGACCTCTTGGGGTCACAAGTTCTCAGTTCTCACTATTTAATACATAACTTAATTAAAGAAAGTTGTGTCGGCATTCTAACAACTTAAAGGCGCGTTTGATTTGCTATTCTCAAACTGTTTTTAATTTTCAATTTTGCAGATCACTAAAAATGTGCTTGATTTGATATTTTTGAAAATGCATTTTTTGAAAATAAGGTTGAACTTATAACATAAAATCAAAAAAGTATTTTGACATTTTGAATGTTTTCAGTGAAAAATTTTAAAACGCTCAAAATGTGGAAAACATGAGGTTAAATAAAATTTTAAAAATATAAGTAAATTATAATGAATAAAATTTCAAAATTTTAAAAAATAAAATTCACAAAAAATAAATTCAAAAAAATAAATTCTTTAAAATATAAAAATAAAATTTTGAAAAAATAAATTCTAAAAAAAATAAAATTACAAAAAAATAAAATTCTAAAAATATAAAATAAAATTATAAAAAATTCTAGAAAAATAAAAATAGTTCAAGCTCTTAATGATTATTTACATAAAATTAGAAAAAAAATCTTAAGTGAATACAAAAATTAAAAAATAAAATAATCTCAGTCCATATTATTAATTTTTATTTTATATATTTCAAAATCAATTTATTGTTTATTTTGCTTTTACAGTGGTAAAAAATATTATAAGATTCACTAACTTTAAAATGTATATATTACTTGATAACATGTTAACATAAAATTGTACTATTTTTATTGGAAAGTCAATTTTTTGGAATAAAATGACATAAAATAAATTTTTTCAATATTTCAAACCCAAAGTATTCTCTAGTTTTCTATTTTGAGAAATAATTTTTCAAACTACCAAATCAAACGTATTTTTAGCAATCTTAAAACAGATCATCAAAACATAAAATTGAAAATGAACTCAAAACTTAATACTGAAAACTGAAAAATAAATTAAATGGCCCTAGACTTTTTGATGAAGTAATTCATTTCAATTTTCAATTAGACAAAAATTCCAAATTCAAAAGTCTCATCGACGCATATTTAGGAAAAAAAAATGTACACATGCCTGTGAAGACACGTGTTATACATAACATTCAAATAGACAGTTGGTATCCCCCACCCCAATAACATGCTCTTCAACACTCTCCTAGTCTTTAACTTGGTCGTCTTTCTGACATTGATAACGACTCATCTTACAAAGTGAAATTTTTTGTACGACATCAAGATGATATGTCAATTTTAGTGAAACGACTATATTTTTTCTCCACCGTCTTCCCGACCTTTTACTTCCACTTTTTCTTCTTTCTTAATTATTTCGACATAAAATTCCAACTTTAATACTCCTTTACTAGACACAAGCAATAAGAGAAATACAAGTAATATGACGGTAACACATGGACATCAATTCACTACCATGAATTTCCAACAAAATTTTTAATCTTTATCTTGAGGGTCCCATGAAAGGGGCATCGCACAATATATTTATGCCCAATTCCACGTTGTACACTAATGTTGTTCCACAAATAGCATTCATACTATTATCTTATTCTTTTACATATGTTTTGCACTCAATTTGGAAAGGCAATTAGTCATTCCATAATCCATTTAGAATATAACGAATATAACAGGAAGGTATCAATTGTCTGGATGGCAAAACCACATTGAAAAGGACGTAACATATAACATTTTTTTTTAAATGTTGAACATATATTCTATAGTAAATATAATACTTGCCATCAAATAAATATGCACATATTAATAACATTATTCGATATATAAATTGATTATTATCTTATGATCATATCTTATATATAATCAATTCTCATCAATTTTGAAATATATAAAAATAAAATAAAATGTATCGAACAGTATCATCTCAAAACTTAAAACTATAACAGAGGCAGTCTTGAATAGACACTTTCACGTGTCAATCAATTTTTATTTTTTTTCAAATGCCTCGATATATGAATAATATTTATATACGTAGGATGTGACACTTGAATTCAAGATATTTACCAACTCTAATATCATGTTAAGCCATATAATATGCTAAAGTTTAAATTACTAGAGAAACAAAAATAGTTTTTATTTAATCCCTGTTTATTGTTACTTAAAAAATTGATAAAATTTAAGTTAAAATCAATAATTAATTTTAATCACACATTTCACGGGACTTCAAACACATATTTCATCAATTTTATCGAACCCTGCTAAAATTTTGATTTTTAGTTACATCAAATAACGGCTTGATTTTTATCTTCCGGAAAAATTGCAGAAAAAAATTGGAAAAGACCTTGAAGAGTTGGAACAAATTCTCAAATATGTTAGCATGGCACGTACCATAGGTCACAAGAATATACTAAGATACTGCAAGGTTGGTTGGCAAAACAAGAATCGAATTAAAGGTCTTTCTAATTTGCATCATTAAAAAGGCAAACTCATAGGGGCCATTGATCTCACCATTGTGGGGGTGAAGACTTGGATCATCAACAACTAAAAAATGGCAAAGCCTTAAAATTTGATCGACAAATTCTTTCACCTTAATAAGTTAGCTTTGTAAGCCAAGCAAGTCTGGTTTTTTGAGCCCTACGATAGGGCTTGCATCAATCATGACGACGAGCAACTATGGGAACTTCTGGCAATAAGAATCCAACTTTCTTGAATAGGAACAAAAACTTGAATGGGGAAACATGTGAACACACCCGCAAGGAAACCCATCTCGAAACTTGCGAGTTGCTTGAAACATCCCTTGTTATCTTGACCTTGTTAGCTACATATCATTCTTCCATAAGTTGTAAGAATCCAATCGAAGCTGCTAATTCTATCGTTCCAATATAGTCTAAACAAACTTTTGTCTAATAGAATGAGTTTTCTTTAGTTAACAAAACATAAAGTTTGACCAATAATTAAGCACCTTTTATTTCTTAACAAATCTTCGATGAGATTTGAGTATCTAGTGCACGTACATATTAAATAAATTTGTACGTAATAATAAATAAAATTTTAACTTTTCTTTATCGAACTTGACAAGAAAAATTTCTCAAACCCCTTTCCGACCAAAAAAGGTTGTAAAGTCTTGACATATTTGTTATGTTACTTTGTAAGGTAAACTTGTGCACGAACTTCACACTTATTAACTATTACCGAATCAAGGACGTCATCACAATACACACTTGCTCATTAAGAAAACAAAAACTTTTGGTTAAAAAAAAAAAAAATAAAAAAAAAAAAAAACTTTTGGGGTATTAAATAAATAGAAAATCAGAGAGAAAAGAAAGATAAAAGGAAGATATTCGCCTCCAACAAGGATTGCTTTATAGAGCTTTTCAGTAAGGCACGATGCACCTTTATTATTCTCGTCACGTAACAAGATTTCCTTGCCATTATTAGACTGATTGGATGATCCATTGGCACTCAAAAAGTCACAGAAAGTGCAAAGCATTATGTTTGAATATAAGAATATGTCATCAAGAATTCCCCTTTCTCCTTTTCACAAATGCTACAATATTGAGAGCCATGCAATTTACTAACGAAGTTCCATGGCGTTGTCCAGAGAGTAAGAGGACACGTTATTTTGTTGATCGAGCGAAATTTTTGTAAACGTTGATTATACGTTGATTTTTGGAACTTTAGACCTACTTTATAAAACGTATTCTATACACATTTTATGAGTATATCTACGCACACATTAAAAGCGTTAATATTTTGTGGATCCTCACCTAGTAGACCCTATATGCAGCCGCCTATATTGCCTATAGGTAAGAACGCCACTAATTATACAAGTAAATTATTTCGTGTTTTTATTTTTATAATAAATAGTGGAGATAAATAAAGGGCATATGCTAGAAAAAATTCCTTCTACTTTATATGTTTTGTTGCAATGACGGCTATTGAGTAGATTGTGAATGAAGTTATGTACCCATGGTCAAATGAGTTGAGGACATTGACGTTAGAAATTCTAATTCTCTTATGGAAAAGTATTATTGTCGGGGGGGAATTCTCTTTAGTACGGTAACATGGTATATTTAGTAAAAAATGTGATTAAATTTATCGATTTCCGTACTCAATTTATCAATATAATCAATTATTTTATCAATGCATTTGTCAAGTTATTTGAAATCTGACCAAAACCAAATTTTGGCAAAGTGCTCATCAAGCTTTTGGCCTAGCTGCCACTACCAAAGTAGTGCCTAAGCCCTAACTACGTAAATAAGGATCGTTAAATAAGGTCGAAGTAGAGTTAAGCCTCCTTAAATGGTGAGAAGAAGAGCTCCATTCAAAACATTATCAAAAGTTAGCACAATCCAAAAGCTTCACATCTATGGACAACAATGGATGGTGAGTATCATAAATTTAACGACGTGAAAAAAACATACCAATGTTGAGAACCGTGCAATGCCAAACTCAAATTCAAAAGGACTTATACTAAAGCAGTCATCGCTGCACAACATTTCCGCATGTATAACCAGGAAAAAAAAAGACACGAGATATGATCCTATTGTTTCAATCAACAATCCATTTTAATTATTATTTTAAAAAATAATTGTAAATTTGCATGAAGAAAAAAATAAATAAATTATTTATTTTTCAAAATATATTGATAAGGAAAGCTATGGCTTGTCCTAGTAGATAGACATCGTCCATATATATATATATATATATATGAGTGTCACTTTTAAGTGCAAGTGGGAATCATATAGCAAAGAAGGGTTGGAGAGTTGTGGTATTAAAGCTCCCCTTGTAGTGGAAGGGCAGAACCATATGCTCTCTGTCCATAACCTTTGGTCTTGTTTTTTTGCTACATATTTTAATTTTTATTTATAATGTTTCAACTTTAATCGATGACACTTGGGAATTGGGATTGAGTTATCTTCCTTTTCTTATTTTCTTGGTATCTTCGCGTTGAGTTATATTTGTTTAATATTTTATCGAAAAATAGAATTAACTAGTTTTAAGTTAAATTGTTGAGAAATTCAATTTTGCTATTCTTGAACAACTTGGATATGAATTTCCACTATTAATGTGGGTACGAAATTAAATAATTCAAAATTAGATTGAACTCAATTTTAATTGTTGGGCTTTGCTATATGTACCCGGTCGTTTACACGCCTGGTTACCCGCCCCTCACAAGGTTTTGGCGTGGGCCCCCCTCTACCTTGTGAGGGGAGTGTAAACGGCACTCCTGTGTACAAATAGAATAATTCTTAATTGTTTGTGTCGAAATTGTAGGAATGATTAGTGATTTTAAAAGAAGTGGAGTTAAATTTTTTTTTCTTTTTCCAGTTAAGTGTCTGTTTGACACTCTTTAATTTATTTTATAATTTGCCGTATGATTATTTTCAATAACACATTCACACGATAAAATATTAAATATGTATAGTAAACACTTTTCTCTATTTTTAGCCACAAATTCTCCTAAATCCACTATTCAAAACTCTTTTTTCTATCAAAATTGTTGTCAACGGGCTCTAAAAGTTCTTATGTATTACTATGTCATTTGAAACTCGAAAGTTGGACAAGTTATTTTTCTTAAGAACACTTTGACAATTTGTCAATGCAAATAAAAGGAAAATGAGAAAGAATAAGAGCACAAATGGTAAGAATTAATTTGAAATCGACAAATAAACTTTTTAAAGAAATTATTTACAAAATGGATTTTATATTTTTTTTTTTATGGATCCACTTTGATCTCTACAATTTTAGAATAAAAAAATAATAAATTTTTAGGCAAAAAATGTTGTAGAAGTTGAAGATTTAAATATAAATAATTAGTGACCTAAGTAGTCAAGACTCAAAATCTTTAGAATCAATTAGCAAAAAGATTAGACAAAGAATACAATTGTGAAGACGCTAATTAGATACTTAAATTGATAATGATGCCATTTTATCTCAATATTAATTTAATTAACTATCATTATGGCAGCTTGATTCCTTTCATTATGATAAACATATATAATCGAGTCAACTCGGAATCTGTCTGCCCACTTGGAATATATTCTATAACATTTCTATTTAATTATTTTAATAAAATTACTACTAAAGAAATCAATTTATAGGAAGAGAGAATGTTATTATTATTATTTTTAATCCCATTTAAAATTACTTAATGGTCAACTAAAAATTAATTTATTTCCCAACACTCTCTCACCCATTGATGTTGGAGTTGACATCATAGTCAAAGACTCCATAAGCAATTTTTTCAAAATTAATTTAAGCTTAATGTTGTCCAAACTTTACTAGCAATAAACTGATTTAAGTTTAGATGCTTGAATTTGTTAGAATATCAGATATTTTTGTTAAAATTGAGCATCGTTTAATTAAATTTTATGTATTGAACATGTCTGGTTAGGTAGTTTCTTTTGCTACGTAGGCGATTTTCACTTATAAATGTAAAAACATGTTCATCTAGAGTCACAACTAATTAGTAAAGCGAATTTTTCAAAAGCCCCTTTCTCTAATTAAATGAGAGGAGGAACTTATAATTTAACATTTACACGACCCTTTTTATTCATTAAATGTTTAATATAATTCGAAAAAGGTTCTTTTCTCGAATTTATCTTCTCCTTCAATATACACGGGAGCGAAAAGAAGGCAAATATCGAGAGGGTAATAGAATGGCACAATCAAGCAACTAAGTGAGAACAAGTCAATAGGGACAACATTAAGGGGAGTTCGACTTAAAATTCGAGGCTGGCTTGAAAATCCGAATCCCAAAAGTAGTGATTTAAGAATCTCAAGAATATTTTTTCATTATGCAATTCAAGTCATTAAGGAAAAAAACTTTTGAAATAAAAAGGCCAAATTGAGAAGGCAGTAGATAAAGGTGTAGGATTTGATATTGCTTTAAAGGCAGACAATAGGCATCAACGGTCTTGCATTTGCCTTCCAAGGTCTTTGCCAAACTCATAAATTTGGCTCCCTTCAACCCCACATCATTGGAGTATTTTTAATCATGGTGTAAAATAGATCTAAACTGCAATTTAGATATTTTCAAGTGGCCGAAGACATCTCCAACAAAGAGATGCAAATTACATTTTCTGTCAGAAAATGTAAAATACGTAAATTTACATATATTTTTTACATCACAAGAGGCAAAAAGTGAATTTAGATCTTTTCATTAGAACAAAATTTGAATTTAGATTCACCAATATGTAAATGAGAATACAAAGTGATTTTGAAGATACTAATTTATATTCAATTTTACCCCATCATTGAAGATGATCTTAGTAAATGAAATTTACACCCAATATCTAACACTACGCTTTATCTTTGTTATTAAACAAATGTTAGTGTATTTTGTTACTAGTCAAGGATATCGAGGTGTTAATTCTCGTGCACATGCACATAACTCCTCCAATCCAACCAAATCCCGACCCAATACATCAATTTGCCCGACTAAATATTTCTATATAAACACGAAGAACACATAAATGGATGATTTTTTTTTTTTTATGATAAATGGTAATATTATTTTTTTAGCCAGCCAATGATGATGATGATAATGGTCTTTGAATGTGATTCCTTTGCTTCCTTCTTAAGCCATTTTCATCCAATCATCATCTCTTTTATGCTTTACCTAATTGTAAATTGCTTGGCAACAATATTCTATTGATGTTTACCTTATCTTGTTTGCTGTGTGCTCTCACTTTCAGCTTCCCCTTTTCATACCATAAAGGTGAAAATATCAGATTTTTTTTTTTTTTTTTGGGTGGCACAATAATATTACTCCGTTAACTTATCATGAAATGGGTATTTATTCAGTTGAATTACGTCGATCTAAATATTTAAATTATTAAACATATTTTAATAATATAAATTTATTTATTTATTTATATATTGTTTAACTTTTAATAGGGTCTTCGCTTATAACCAAATTGAAATTTTTAGTTAATTAGGCCTGTTTGATGCACATTATTCTCTCAAGAATACATTTTAAATAGTGATTTGATGAAAAATATTTCGTTAAAAAATAAGAAATTTTTTAGATTTATGTATGATATTATTTTATTGAAGATTGCGTGGTTGAAAATAAGAGAAAAAAATGTATCAAATATGGTGTTAAAGTACAAGTTCACAAATTTTTAAATGGGTATCAATCACTATGAAGCGCTATATCTGAAAAGCTCAAAAATAAAAAGAAATTTAATTTTAAGAAAAAAATAGAGGTACTAAATATTTTATTTACGGTGTAAAAAATGACGTGTAATGTCATATCAAAGTCTTTACACTAAAATTCATAAAAATTAATTTTTTTTTTTGGTCATTTCCTCCTCTCTTTTAGGGATGAAGAGAGATCTTTATTCAATTTTTTATTTTCCAATGAATTTTATAATTATTTTTAGGAAACATTTAGGTTCCAAAAGGAAAATAAGTCTCTTTAAACTTTATCACGGACTATACTTTTCAAATTTATACCTATGGGACATAGTCAAAATAATAGATAATTTTAAATGAAATATAAATAGAAAAACTGAAAGTTTTTAAATTATTTGTAAATGCATGTACTAGTTAATAACAATACAAAGAACATTGTCAAAAGACTAATTGATGCGAACCACGTAACAATTGAAGGTACAAAACCCACGACAGATTATATCAAGTCCAAGAAAGCCACGAATCAAACATTTGAAAAGTTCGACCCAACAAATTATTGGACCAAAGAATCAAGACAATAGCCAACAATATCTTGAACCCGTGATCACAAAACGTATGAACCTTATTTAAATTGATGAACGTCACAAAAATTTAATTTTTGATAAGTTTAGAATTAATACAATGAAAAACGAGTAGAAAACAATATGAGTTGGAATAATATCTCTCAAATTGTGTGTTTTTACAATGAAAAAAATAATCCTATTCATATGAAATCTCTAAAACCTAATTAAAACAGAATTAAGCCTTAAAATATATATATAAAAAAATATCATACAAGAGTTTTTAACTAAAATAGAATTCTAAGCGAAATTTGGAACAGACGCGCCCATAGTTGTGCTATGTGGTCGTATAGGTGTAGAACATGCGGTCGCATAGGCCTTTCTTCAACCTTCAGTGAGGTTTTCGATAAGGAGGCATGCAGCCACACGCATATGCATGCTATGCGGTCCCATAGCTTTGCCCTTCAACTCCCTCGCTTGTTGCTAACTCCAAGTTGATGTACATTCTTGCGTCTTCCATACCTAATACGAAATTTATCATTTTGCTTGTTGTGGTCGATGTGTCATCCACCATACTTTGAAAAAAAATCTCATAGCTTCTTTAACCTTCTTTGCTCATAACTTATTCATTGGTTCTTCCTTTACTATCAACGGGTTTATCATTGCTAAATCTCGTACCATGGTTCTCATCACTAATGACATTAGTTTTCGAGAGGAAAAAAAAAATCTTCATCGTACGTTGCTAGGCAGCACATCTTTCGCTCAACCACCAGGTTTTTTAAGGCAACGACAAAGATGCAACATTTGGCTACCTTGTGAATCCCTCTCTCTTTGAGAAATGATATGTTTTAAATTCTAGCCTTATTTCATATCGTCATTGGAACTAAAGCCTTAACCTTAGTGGAGACTTCAATACTTTAAATTTGAATGAAAAACTACGACCTCATTGCATCTAGTCAGAGCTTTCAATCTTAATTGTTGATCAAACATACTTTTTATATTATGATCTGATTATTCACACATTTTATATGACTAACAGTTTATAATATTTTAACAGCATTCTAAACAAATACTAAGAGGGTTAGTTGGGAAACACCTAAAAATTATCTCAAACTCGGCATGATCTATTGACACTATCATTAGCTCACCCTAGCTGTGCTGGCCTAGCGCAAGTGCGCAACTGACTTATCAGGGTTGGTCAATCCATGATACGGCTCATGACTCGATCTGCATTGATGCCCAACACATTTTGGTACTTTTGCACATTACTAAACAGATTTTGACTCCAAAATTTGAACTCAGACAATTTTGATCAATATTATTAAGAAGCCGATTGATAATGTTACTTTTCTCATATTTTATTGCATGTCTAGTAAGTTTAACTGGATATTATCGAACATGACTCCTGATAAATTCTAGCATGTGCCTTTCTCCTTAATTAGATTCGGTCCAATTTCCATCACACATCTTTTCCTAACTTCATTTTACATTATTTAGCCCTTGTTTGACATCCTTTAATTTATTTTAATTTTTCTTACATGATCATTTTCAATCATACATTCACACAATAAAATACTTTACACGTAAATCTAAAACTTTTCTCTGCATTTTAATCACACATTCTCTTAAAAATACTATTCAAAACTCCCTTTTTTTCTTGGATTTAATGAGAATCAAATTGGAGCTTAATTCAACGTAACAAACATGAGTATACAAATCTGAATTTAAATTTTGAATAAATTTACAGTGGAAGGACAAGAAAATTATTTTAGCATGGTACCCTGTCTGTACTAATGTGTGTTGACCTAAAATCCCGCGTAGAGTGAGGGTCCCATGAACAAGGTTCCACATGCTTTTCCAGCTCCTACAAATACCCGACACTCTCATCCACTGGAATTTGCACCAAGCCAAAGAACCCCCATTAACAATATCCATCCATCGTCCTCTCTTCTCCCGTAGCTTGCAACTGTCATCCACTAGTCTTTTCTCTTTTGGATGCTGTTGTTTGCTTCAGGTAATCATACATGTTTAAGATCTTGCATGGCCTAATTATAGATTTTTTTTGAAAATATTGTTGCTAACTTGGGATTTTGTTCTGTTCTGATTATTCATTTAACTTCGTGCAGTGGAAAGAATATGGGTGCAGTGAGCAAGAGCCTAGAGTTTTCTTCTTCCCTTTTAAACGCAGATCATCGGGAGGAAGCCGCCCCAGTAATGGAGAAACAAGGCATAGGAACTATCCTTCGTTCAGATTGTGAAAAAAGCAAAGCTTCATCTTTAAGAAGAACACTATCTGCTGATATGTCTTCTAAGAAATGGCTTGCACAAAATGGGTTTTTCTCCCCATTCAAAAAGATTTCGTCACCATCTGATCAGGATCTTGTTAATCAGTCATCCCATGGTTCTTCATCAGACGGTGAAGAACAATGCAGGAAAGAGAAGGATGATCGTGGTGTTGGAAAGCCCTCAGCAATAGATATTTGGGGTTCAATTTTATCGAAAAAGAGTGAAGATTCTGCCAAGATTTCAGCACCTTATATTCACCCTCTTGTGAAGAGATCAGCCAGTTGTTTGAGTGAGAAGAGTTTAGAGATTTGCACTGAAAGTCTTGGATCAGAAACTGGTTCTGATTGTTTTTCTTCGTACCCGGCTTCAGAAATCAGCGATGCAGATGAACAAAAAGAAGACAATGAATATGAACAGAAATTGCAGCAACAACAAGTGAAGGAATCGAACTCGTTCAAAGATTTTCATGTTGTCAAGTACAAGAATTCTCCACCTCAACCTTTGCCGCCCCCAATTCCTTCAATATCTGATGGAACTTCAATCCGAATACAATCTCACCGCAGAAACGGTAGGCTTGTTCTTGAAGCTGTTTCTGTCCCACCAAGAAACAATTTTTATGTTCAACGCTTTGACGGCCGCCTAGTTTTAACTTTGATCAATAGTCCTATTTCCCAAGAGCCACGCGATAAAACGGTCGAGGAAAATAAGGTTCGAAAATTCAATAAAGTTTTCGATGATATGGAAGAGATTGATCAACACGTTGAGGAGAACATAAATGACGGTGGCTATGAGGAGGAGGATGAGGAGGCGGCCGAGGAGGCGGAGGAGGAGAGAGTTAAGCAAAATAATGTAGCCAAGGGGGTGGAATTTGTTCTGGATCAAAACTCAAGATCATTGCCAATTGGTGGGACGATGAAGAAACTAATGAAGCTAGGCAACAAGAACCCAAAATGGTCTAACAAAATCGTCAACATGAAGGAGGATGAGGACCTACCAATTTCACAATCACTCCCACCGCGGCCCAGCCGGGTGCCTCGTCTGATTCCATCTCTACCACCGCCAGCTACCACTGCCGCCTCCTCCCTCAACTCTTACCACTACTTCTGGCGGAGCAAAGCCACCTTCAGCACCCAATTCACACCCCTCAAGAACAATGCATGCCTAGCCAATGGTGCAAAAGCATATGATCAGCAGAATATGGTGCTCATCAAAGGTAACAAGGACGAATATTATGTTCCATCATCAAGGGGATGCAAGGAGCCAAGGAGGTCCATGTTGATTTGGGAGCCTTACTGCGTTGCCACCTCCTGATGATCATGATTAATCAAGATTTCTCATAAATCCAAATTTCCATTGACTATCCATTTTTAGTTCCTATGATTATGATCACCCCAAATCCATCTCAATCTCCCTATGTTAATTATATAAATTAAGCACTCTGTCAAGAGAGACTTGTGTAGCCAAATAAGCATGGAGGAGGAGGAAGAGGAGGAGGAGAAGGAGAGAGAATGAATACTTTGATCATATTAGCATATCAAACAAACAAGTTTTTAGTAATTTCATCACGAGTAGGCTTATTTATTTACTATTTCCGATTCATGTAATAAAATTTAATTAAATTTTACCTTCACGGTTGATCTACCTTCTTTACTCAAATTTCAAAGACAAGCATGGAAACTTTGAGGTAGTGATTTATCATAGTTACAAAGCCCTGTTTAGTAGGGATTAAAATTCGAATTTTAGTAAATTTTAATAAAAATTGATGAAATGTGTGGTTGCAAAGTTGTGGATCTCATAAAATATGGTTAAAATTAATTATTGACTTTGATTTAGATTAAAATTTGAATTATAGACCCGATTTGGCCCTGAGATTATAATTTTTGACATAATGTTTTATTGAAAAATGTATGGTTAAAAAAAGAAAAAGTTTCGAGTTTACGTATAATATTATTTTATTAGAGAGTGTGTAATTGACAAAAATAGAAAAAAATAGATTATAATTTTAATAAGGTGGAAACAGGGGTAAAAAATAAATAAAAATAAAAAATTCAGCACTTTGTTTCATGATGGAATCAGCTTTTGCTTTTCCTCAGCTTTTGCAAATTTTAGCCAATGGTGTGAAGATAACAATCATGTCTGGTCCAATTTTTGATCTTAATGTTTGGAACATCATAATCCATTAATATCCTTGAGATGTTCCTGTCTCCCCTTGGTTTAAGGTTCAGTTGAGGATGTCATGTGACATACTTATTCAGCCTTAAATAATTAATATATTTGCATGATTTATAGCTATTTTTGAAATATTGATAATGAAAAAAAACAATTTCTCTTAAAGAAAATATTGTCAGAAAATAAAAAATATTTTGTACAGATAAAAACATCTTATTTAATTTATGTCTAGAGTTCAAGTGAGCTGATGGATCTTTTGTTGCATAAATTGAGAAGGCTCGAATAGCTTTCTTTGGGGCGATACCTCGACTGGCGAATAATCCACTGGACTAAATGGAACTGAATGTGTATGATCGAGTAGGGTGGCTTGGAGCTTAGAGAAATGAAAGAAATGTCGGACACATTCTCTTGCAAACTATGGTGGAGACTCAGAAACCAAGCTTCTTTTTGGGCAAAGGCAATAAGGGCTCAAGATTTGGTCCCATTGAAGCAAATGCTCAAAAAAATGGACTTTGTAGAAGAACAAATAGCTTTGAAAACCGGTGAAGGAAAAATCAGCTTTTGGCGCAATCCTCTGGGAATAAGGGGTTAAGTTTTAAGGCTCAGAAATTGTGTGGACCAAAATGCGCACAACTGACACAAGACAATCTCCTTCAAGAAAGAAATACATCACAATAGTTTCCAAATGCCAATGCTGTCAAGCAATAAAAACAACTGAACATCAATTTCTCTGTGGGGAAATTGCTACAAAATTGTGGAATTACTTCAAGCACAAATTCCAAATTAAATACTTCTGCATCAGAAATGTGGTGCAAGGGGTTTTAGCATTGGAGGTTCTCAAATAAATAGTGTAAACCAGTGTACCTAAGATATCATTGATAAGACAAACAGATTGGAACATGAAAGATATAAAGGCACGTCATCGTCATGTCTAAGAAAGTGTCTCTTATGGGTCGAGATCATCTTCTCATTCTTCATTGTCAATGCCACCATATCCTCCATCCTCATGAAGGTAAGCATCGACAATTAGATATTCCATTCTGGGAAGAGGAGAGGAACGAATACTCTCTTGTAACCTTGCTTAGTCTCCTCTGGTGTAGCTATTAAGTTGCAATGAATTTCAAGCTGATAAAGTGACAAAAATACGAATTAAATTGATTGGAGTAATGGAGGAAGGTAACTAGTAATATTGAAGAAACACTCACTTGAGGAGGTCATTGAAACCCATATTAAGGTTCTCAAAATCAACTAAAACATCCCAAGGCATATCCTTTGTAGCTCCTTTTAAATATTTATTCAATAATGAGTAATTACGAGTTTTGGGTTATCCACTATTAAATTTAACTCAACGTCACACACCTAACCAGAATTATAAATACTCGACAATTTATCTCTATTCCCAATTAAATAAATAGTTTTTTTCATTTTTTGGAAGGGGGGGCTCCCAACTATAATTTTTGGTACAATTTATCTCCAAAATTTTTGAAATTAGCACAATGTTAAATTGCTCAAAGGTTGGGAAAATGAGCAATGCTATGGATACAGAAAATTTTCTACAGAAAATGGACAGAATACACACAATATGTGGTCTCGATTTTTTAACAATATTTAATTCATATGGGCCCGCCTCCACATGTGAGTGGAATTCAAATTTCTGGAAAACAATCTGTATATTTTCCCCGTACTTGCAGCATTTTTGGGGAAAAATACCAACTAGGGACGGGTTGGGCCCACTAGGCCCAAATTGTAAGGCCCAAATCTGAATAATACACACACTTCAAGTTTATTTTGGGAAAGAAAGCAACATTTTTCAAATTGATGCCCGATGGGAGACAACAATGGAGCAACTTCCACCGCTGCAGATGATTTACTGCTAAAGCAATTCTTCGCCGAAGTAAGCGAGGTTGAGCGCGACAACGAAGTCAACAGGTTTTTTTTTTCGATATTGATTTATGGTGGAAAAATTATTTTAATTGGTGTCAATTAGGGTTGTGTTTTGTACTTTGGTTTATGAATTTCTAAAACTATATGAAACGGACAAGATACTTTCATATTTATAGTGGAATGAATGGAGCTATGGTTAAGGTCTACTTTTCGTATACAAGAGTGATATTGATATATCATTCGAGAAGTGTTGTTTGGGTTGATTGATTAATTTAAAATTTTGATCTTGAATTTTTTAGGAGTTAGTGCAAGTGTAGTGGCAATTTGCCTTTTGGTGGTTTGTATTTTCTGATCTTGCATGTCTAGACATGAGTTCTGGAAAGTTATTTTTTCAAACAGACCTGACTCAAAGAAGGATCTCACCTGCCTCAGAAGAATGTTGGATTATTCAAAGAAAATTGGAGAATAACTAAGCATCTCACCTATATCCCCATGGTATCACATTATGGGTTTGAGTGTGTCCCATAACTAAGTTGGAGTCTGTATCTTTCTAGAATTCTCTTTTACATTTACCATTCTTGATCCTTTCAATTTGTGATTTCATCATGTTCAGTACATGTGTACATAAATAGACAGACACTGACACACGCGCGCTCGCGCGCCGCTTTTATTTCTGATTTCTACATCTTCCGCCAACATATCTTTGTCACTTTTGGGTTTCTGTAGGATCCTTGCATGCTTTAAGTTGAATGCATTTGAATATCTTAACCTACCATTTGATTCATCTGTAGATGAAGTGAAAAGGCAATATCGTAAGGTGATCTCTTTCATCATATCAAATTACCATTTCTGTTGACCATTTGTATCTTTGAATATTCGTGAAACGTTTTTTACGTTAATTTGCCTTCTTGCAGTTATCTTTGTTAGTTCATCCTGATAAATGCAAACATCCACAAGCAAAGGAGGCATTTGCTGGTAAATAAATCTTTTCTTGCTATGGTAGGAAGTATGTGATTATGGATTTTGTCTGCTCTTTTTGACCTCTGTAATCGTTATATTAATCTGTATATGACTTTGTTTCTATAGCATGTATGCGCAGAGAAAGACTGCTACTCTTATGCAGTTTACTTTTTCAGTTAGAGAGCGTTGTCTGTCATAAATAGGAGTAGAAGTAGACTGTTCGGTAGAACCAGATAGCTGTTTATTTCCAACTTCTTATCCCATTTCAACCAATCCATTGGTCCAATTCTGTGATTTTAGGCTGTTCATTATTTGAGACTTTCTTTAGTCTAGTTTATAGTATATAGTGCACAATTCGGAAGGTTCAATATTTCAGGTGTGGTGTTACTGTTGTAGTTAGGATATGCATTTTAAAGTTTGTTTAGTACTAGTTCTATGGATAAACTGCTCTTTGAGGAGGTGGAAATAGTTAGCATTTCGGCGGAAGTGCTAGTCCCTATAATAGATCCAGTAGTGAATCAAAATATGTGAATTTGAGTGGACCTTGTATATTTTTATCAGTAACTATAAACTTTTACTGCTTTCGTGACAATAGTCTCCAAGATCAGTGCCAACTGGACATCATATCAGTTTAGTATATCTGGACCATTCTTTTAATTTTTAGCTGACATTGTCTTTGTTTATTAACAGCATTAGCAAAAGCTCAACAAATATTACATGATCCGGCAGAGAGGGAATATCTTTTGAACCAAGTAAATGCAGCAAAAGGTTTGTGCTATCTTATTTTTTGTTAAGGACTCCATGTTTGCGCTGCCCTTATTTTATTCTGTTAAAAACTTCTTTTTTTGTGTTAAAAACTATCACGGCTTTAGGGCTTAGATCAGTTCAGCAATGTAATCTTTTCGCTTCATCTTATAGTATATAAACATGAATGATTTGTTTGTTTGTTTGTCAATGAGTAAAGTTTGATTGATCTAGTGCCAGCAAGGGTACACCCTGTATAAAATGCAAATGCAGCAAACCCATTATTTCAGAAAATATTATGTTGAGAAACTTAGCCTTTTTTTGAGCTCCATTGTTTCCATCAAAATGTATTCTTGAACAGTGATTTGACCCAATTTCAACCACACATTCTTCATAACACTATTACAAAATGCATTTTTTTGAAAAAAATGGGGCTCAAACAAGACCTTAATGTGCCAACCATAAAAGTCGATCCATGCCCGAAAGTTCAAAAGTCTTATATTGAGAAGTATAGATTTGTTCTAAAAAGATATCTTTTCCCGTTCTCACAATTTAATATTCAGTTTTATCTTTTATCTTTTGTTAACTTAATGGTTCTCTCTAGCCTTGGTATAGTTCAGTTCCTCGTAACAAATGACAATCCCAATTATCAACTTTCTCCTTTGTTATGTTGTCCTGCTTTCCACTCCCGTCTAATTAGTGAAATTCTTGAATTTCTTTGTCCTTTCTAATTGAACATAAAACACCCATTTTTTTTCCCTTAAGAATTTGAAATTTTCAAATTCTTTATTTTACCGTGATGCTTTAAAAGTTGTGGTGTGTTCTATCTCTTTCACTCTTCTTACCCTTACATTTTTTTCTCCTTTTCATTTGGTGTTGATGTTCTTTTTCCATGTGCAATGTTATATCTTTAATTTTTAGGGAGCTGTGTAGTCTTTTATTTTTTGCTTTTACTTATTCCCTAATAAATGACTAATCTTGAAGAAGGCTCACTGTTCTAATTATGGAGTGCAGAAGAGCTTAGAGCGAAGAGGAAAAAGCAGCTGAAAAAAGATACTGCTAATAAATTGAAGTCGTTAGTGGATGAGGTAATTTATTGTCGCCAACATTACTTTCTTGAGTATTTTTTTCTGTCCGAAGTTCTGAAGTGATAATGTACAGCTTCCATAGGTTATCTGCTTTTTTGCCCTTAATGTGTGTGTTCTTCATCCTTTCCCCCAGCATCACAATATCTAACGTTATGGCTGATCAGCAAGAAAGAGAAGAAAAATAGAAAGAGAATGCATCTTTACCCATTTGTGATTGAAATTTATAACTATAATAAGATGACTGATTGGATGACAAACAACTCATTGACTTCTTTTCAATAAAACATGATACAGGGAAAATACGAGCAAGAATATGAACGGTCAGAGGAATTCCAGCAGAAACTAAAATTAAAAGTTCGTGAACTGTTAACAGATCAAGAATGGAGGAGAAGGAAAATGCAGATGAGGGTATGAGCACCACTGCATTTGTTCTACCTTTGATGATTACATTCTATATCAACATTCTATTTTTGAATTTCGTAGATATCAGAGGAGGAAGGTAGATTAAAGAAAGATGAGGAAGAAACCAAAGAGATGTGGAAAAGAAAGCGTGAACACGAGGAGCAATGGGAAGGAACCAGAGAAAAGAGGGTTAGTTTCATACATACATAATTTTTATGGAATTATCCATGTTATAGCTTGTTTAAGCATGCAAGATGATTAAGAATTGTTGGACTGCTAGCTTGTATTCTAAATGATATAGTTTCATACAACTTAGTTTTATGAAATTATCCATTTTATATCTTGTTCTAGCATGATTTGGTACCGTTGGCCCTGTGTCTACAAGGTTGTATTCTTATTCAGCATGCATCATGTTGCGACGTGATTTTTTTGACAAGGCTGCTTTTTTATATTCCATATGCCATTTGCGCATGTGAATATTTTAAAATTGCAAATAGGCGTGTTCTCATGTTGGAACCATGTAGTTTGATTGTGCAAGAAATTTGTATGATGGGTGGTTCATGGTTGGTCCGGAAGAAAGATGGAAGAATCTGAAAGTTAAAACGAATGGAAGTATGTACTGCAATTTTTGGTTGCTGGTGTTCACCCATGAGTATTGCTCACAATATTGTTGATAATGGAACTATCAATATATCCGTGTTAACTGTTGATGATTCACTATCTTCTCCTCAGTATTCATTCTTTCTTTCTCGATAAGTGAAAATAAAAGTTGACCACTGTGTCATCAAATCTTAAAAAATAATGCTGCCCATTCTGTTTTTCCATCCTAGATGCATGAAGTCTGGACATTTCTTTCATTAGTGGATAAACATTTCTCCTTCCTTCCTTCCTTCCCCAACTTGATACGTTTTGTATACCTGGCTAAGTAACTTGGACATTGCTATGTTGGTAAAAATTGAACAAAATCGTCTCATTCCAGACACTTTGCCCTCAGGTAGTATTTCTCTTGATATTTGCATGGACATCTGCCTTTTTTTCAGACTGTGGACTTGACATGGTAGCTTGTGATACATTTATTCGTAATATTATCCTTAAATGCCATGAAATGAGCTTCTTTCTTTATAGTTGATTATCTCTATTTTACATCAGGTTTCCAGTTGGAGAGACTTTATGAAAGGTGGAAAGAAGGTGAGACTTCACCACTGCTTTCATTTAGGGTACTTGTGGAACGATTATTTATTACGCTTTACCAATTTCTATATCGTACTTGTGCAGGTCAAGAAAGGAGAGATTCGGCCTCCAAAGCTCAAGACGGAAGATCCTAACAAATCCTACGTTCAAAGACCTGTGAAACGAGGCTGATTAGCTCGGATGCTTGCTTATTGATCATTAACCAATTTATGGTATTGCTTGAGGCGGCTTTGCTTACAATCATATCTAAGTTTAAGCCACAGTGAATTATTGTACTATACCATTCAACATGGCCCTGTTTGGACACGCATTTTAATCTAGTTTCATAATCGGAGATGTTAAATTCCTAGTGTAATAGCTGCTTATACATCACCTTATATAGATTAAATATTGTAAAGTTTTGCCTTGATAATAGTTCGACTAGTACGATTAGACGATAGACAGTATTGGTTCCTTGACTAAAGGCATTTTTTATTACTTGTTTCTTTAATCTCTTAATTAATATTATAATAAAAATATTTAAATTTTACAGTTCAAGTAATTGTCATTTGTCAATGAGAACATGCTGCTTAGTATTTTTCAAACTGTTAAAACCTTTTAGTATGCTGCAATTTCCCATACGTAAATAGATGGAAGCCATAATTTTATGTAGCGAATTTTGGCTCCAAAATGGAGTTTTCATTCAATTACGTCCTTGAATCCAATTTTTTCAAAATTCATTTTCAATCACATTCTAGGTAGCATTCAGGACCAAAGTTAACTGTATATGTTAAAAAACAGTTGAAAAAGGAAGGAATTCTTTGTCCTAAATTGAAAGTTTAAAAACTTTACCGCGAAAAAGGTTTGATTAAAGTGCAAATCGCCATTGTTTAAAGGATGTCCATCTACTCGATAACCAGGATAAATATAATTTGCACTGAAACCATGAAAAATCTAATGGCATAGCAACCCCTGCTAAAGAAAAAAATAGCTACTTTTTTTCACTCGAAGGATACGTTGTAGAGTAAAAACACAAATTACACAAAGCAACACCCTCTAATCTCTATTATACATGAATGAACAAGATCTTGACACCCAATATCTCTCACCAATCAAGTATTGGGGACTTGGGGTACTTCAAAAGCAGGAAAAAATTACCTGTGGAACAAAAGAATATAGGACTAACAAGAAATACACAACCTTCCCACCGAAGGAAGAAATGACAAATGCTGTAACTTCCTTGTTTGAGCCTCATTTAGGAATAACTTTTTGAAACTATGAACAGCTGAAAAGAAGTCGGACAACTTGCCTTGGCAAACTTGTCTCTTCATCTTCTGGCAACCTTAGAAGTGTGAAAGATACTGGAGTCCAAAACCTGAGGTCCACCGCCCATCCCAAGTGGATACAGATGTTCCAGGAATCGTTACATTGCATCATGCTATGTACAAATCACTGGAAATTGGGGATCTTGGCGTAGGACTTGAAGACGTATAGGAAAACCAGAGAGCAGGATCTAGATCCAAGCTACAGAACCTCGGTCACTAGTAACTTGTGGACGCCCTCTAGTTGGCGTTGGTGGCCTGTTAGCATTAAGCTCCTAGTTTGACAGCACAAGTAAAATTATCTCAGCACGAGATGAGAAGAAACTGAATGGAAAAGTAACACATAACAAAACCGAAAGTTCAAGATACAGTAGCACCTGCATCCACGTATCTTCTGTATGTTGATCGGGAGAGGTTTCTGGAGATGAAATTGCAGGTGGCAACGGATGAATAAGTTTTGGAACCACCACTAAATCTCTACCCAAAACCAATATAGCACCAGCATTATTTGCAGTACCTGCAGAAGAATATTATAATTGAAACTTAAGAGAACAAGTCCCACGGAAAAAAATAAAAAATTGAATGGCTGATCTACGAGCGTAATTATTCAAGCAATTATTTAATCATTCAGGGGCACACCGCAGTAATTTGTGGCTGAAAAGAGAGTAATTAAATGACCCTGAGCAAATCTTTCAAATCCATCCATCACACATTCATGTGCTCGAACAATCAATTGAAGATCATTGTTATTACAAAATTCCATTACACGATCAGGCTGCAAAACAGAAACTTATATGAGCCAAAACATTTTAACTAATAAGGAAACTAAATAAATTCTCCTATTGTAAGCTAGCATCCAATATGGTACATATAATTAAGAACATTAATATATATATATTAATGTTCTTAATCAAACTCAACTACCCTTTCCTATATTTTCAATCCGTGAGCCATTGCAATCTTAAATATTCCCTTCATTCTTAACTCAACTACCCTCGGTGACAGAAGAACTGTTTTGAATAGAAGGCATCACATGGGTGTGGTTTGTAAATGCTATTGAAGATATAAATGGTAAATATACTAGAAAGATATGAGCTTCATAGAGAAGAAATCTATTGGTCTAGATAGATTCCCTGTCTAAGTGTCCACATGAGATAGGTATTCCAACAGCCAATGACAAAATGTCACTAGTGCATTATATCCCCCAGGTTGTACACCTATATGTACAAGTTGAACAATCCTTTAACTTGGTTTAGATCATTTTTTCCCTTTTGCTCAGATATATTATAAAAAAGCTTTTTCTCCATCTTTGGTTCCAATAATACTTCTCACAGGCATCTACATAGGACTCTAAAATTACCCTTATAACATTCCTTTTTGCTGGCCTATACTTTACAAAAGCCTTCACAGTATATATTTTATTAATTTTCTATAACATTCCCTTTTTTTGCCAAAATCACTATCTAAACCTTCTAGTTCCACCAATGCATTTCTGTATTAAGTGGGCCTTTGTATCTTTACACTTCCCTAGTAACTCATTTGCTAGATTCTTAATGCAGTAGCAAATGTTATCCCACATCAAGTGGCTATTTCATCAATATTCTATATTCAACTTTATCACTGGAAGTAACTTGCATTTGACTGGTTAGGTTCAACCATAGTATATTATGGACTCTACCTCTATGGTATTTCTTTTCCATTTTTTAATAACCATGTCAAGCACAAAGAGATTGTTGAATAGTTGGGCTCAAACCAGAAAAAAATCTTAAAATCCTTGTAAAAAGAACTATGCCCCATGCAATGGAGGAGGAAATCTATATGGGTGAAGAAAATGCCCATTTCTAAATGTTTATCACATGGGACTCTTTTAAAACATATGGCTGGCTCTAAATCACAAGCCATTCTAAATCCAAAATAGGGTTTCTGTGATCATTGTCACATCTTCATATCTGGAGTTACCTTTCCCCGCATGATAAATCGATCACCAAACAACAATCAAAATCAGAAAGAAGGTGTATACACACACCCACTTTGAGAGAGAGGGATGACTATTGACTAGTATAATCATAGTAAAAAAATGGGTGCATAATGAAACAGGAAATCATCACATGTATCTAAATAATCAGAATTGAAGAAAGTTTGCAAGAAACATGTAAAAAGAAAACCCCTACCCCAAAGGTAACTAATCCAGGACCTCTTGCATTTGGTCGTAATCCTTCCACGCTGTCATTTTCCGTGGGATCAGACCTACACGAAAATATTTACTTGTAATACTAGAATTAAGGAAAATTAGAAGAATTATGACAAAAACATAGCAAGGACAGACATGCACTAACCACAACAAATCCATAAGAACAATTGATCCTGCTTCCATTGTAATTGGACGCTGAATATTCTCAATTTGTTCCACATGGTTCATTGATCTTCCAATACCACCATGCATACAAATAATTTTTTTCTCGATTAATGCTGCCAGAGGTAGCCAGTTGAACAATCTGTTTATCCGTTGCCATGCCCAGATTCCATCTCTCTCGCCCTGTTCCATACACCATCTTAAGATCAACTTTATTCAGAAATGAGAGAAAATTATGCAAATCCAACAATAATTTACCAGGCGTTCAATGCACTCAATTCGAAAGCCAAAAAGTGCATTGATATCTGCAGCTTCATGATTACCACGAATTAAATGTATTTGATAAGGATACTCAACCTGAGTATTCATTTATTTTCATGAAAACACATTAGATCAGTTTGTTATAAAGGAAGGGAATAAGAAACGATAATTGCTATAGTGATAGACAGGCCAAGAACCTTCAAAGCTAGGAGAAGAGTTATGGTTTCCAAGCTGTGTTGGCCGCGATCAACATAATCTCCCAAGAAGAGATAATCTATATATCTGATAGTTATTTCTATAATATTAGCATCAAAAAAAGTGAACAATCTTTGACAATCAATAAAATAGTTCAGATGTAACAATAACAGAATCAAACTCAATATAAACAACAATTTAGTGAGTGCTTTTCACATATAATCATAGTACACCAGGTGGACGGATGAATCGATACATCTTATTCGAGGGAGAACACAATTTTCACCCATTCAATATTAGCAGTGTGAAATGGACTAAAAACTTATTGACAATTTTAAACATTTTAGAAAGTAAACCGATCCTTTCCAGAATTGCATTTTAAATGGGGGAAAACTACATAGGCAACACAAAACTAGAAGAAAGACCAAAAAATGCGTAGATATTAAAACAAATACTCAACCTCAAAGCAGGCAAACTAAGGTAAGAGCACACCCTCAATATGCTCAATATCTTTGAAGATTTCACATATCATGCACCCTCACCCAACCAGACATAGCAACTACATCGATCTATACATATTCCTTGAATCAAGGAGTCTTCAACGAAGAAGGCATGTGCTTTAAAACCCAGAGCAAGAACAAAGATACTGGCCGTAAGTCACACGAGCATATGAAATGGTGCAGCAACCGACTCATCGTTTTTGCACATTAAAAAACAATTAACCATTATTCTCTTCTTATTAGTCAATAGTCAAAAACCAGTTAGACCAGCTGTCTAAACAAAAGATGCATTGTAGGTGCCCAACTGCCAGACAGCTTGCTAAGGGAAGGATTGCAGTATCTATATAAAGCACATAAAAAGTTTTCACTGGGAAATTCTATTCCTATTTCCTCAGACAACTTCAGCCTATCCATTAAGGTCACATCTTCTAACCCCTAGTTAATAAGTTACTATCCACTGCAGACTATACATGCAAACCAGATTAAACTTCTCATCCAAGGGTTTAACAAGATGCTACTAGAATTGATGAAGTAACACCAGTAATCATTCAAAAGTATACCAAATGAATATAAAGGCATCTCTCTTTTAATCAATGGTATTTATGATGTTGAATACTTGACCTACAAGCTTTCCATGTCCTAGAACCAAAACCAAAAACTATTTTTTAAGCAGCACTACTTTGAGTCGCCTCCAATTGAAATCCCTAGTAAATTAGAAAAATGGCAGGCTAAGGAGTGAAATGATAGAGATGTTAATTTAGCATAGCTATCTGAGAAGCAAATGAAATGTAACAGATCTATAACTATCAAGTGGACCACTTTCTGTTGGCTAAAAAGGTATTAAAAGAAAGCAAGAGCACTGAAAAATTCGAATTCAGAGGAATAAATTTTAGGTGAAGAGTAGGGAGGTGAAAGAGACTAGATTTAGATATAAGGAAAAATATGAAGCCAACTTTTGCAAAGTGTCCACAATCAGGAAGCAATGAATTTAAATAGTTTCTGATGTGGTATTTGACATTATTGTTGATGCAACTTCTCAAAATGTACTTACAGCAAACATCCATAAATAAGGTTGTGATGCTTATATATTGCATACAGAATAACATTCTTGTAGTTATGATCCAATGATTATAAATACTCGTGATCCATAAGGTGCTTTGAGAACAGGATTAAATATGACAAGAAAGTTCCGGAAGGGGAAAAAAGATCTTGATCATTTATGCTTTCTCAGGAGGCCTCAGAACCTCGCTTCAATAAAAAGATAGTGCATGCTTCTACAGTGAACCGGAAGAATGGAATCAATGCATAATAACTACAAGCTTCAAAGGAGTTACAATTACTAATCTAAACAACGAGAATGGTTAGCCAATCTGATATAACATGCAAAGAACATGAAATCAAATATTTTTTTGATAGCATCTACTAATTGCATTCCAAATGGTATTTTTTATGAAGTACCGAGGAAAAAAAGAAAGACATAGGGATGTGTCAGAGCTAACGTGATAAATGAAACTTTATCTCACATATAAGAATTTGGTACCAAGAACCTAAAGCATGTAGATGTGTAGTAAGATGAAAACTTACGCTATATCTCCAGCAGTTGAAGGAGATCCATACTCGTCAAAAAGACGCATAAGATCCCCAAATTGCCCGTGCAAATCACCAAATATTTTAATAGGAGCCTTCAGCTGTAGAACAGTAGGTTCACTAGCAAATATTCTCTCAGCGCTATCACAAAGATCTGCTATCTCATCGCTATCCAAGAAAAACTGTCTACGAACTGGAGGCTTCCAGCCACGAGGTTTCAGAAGATGAGCAATCACCTGGTAGAGGGGAACAGAGATCACATGAGACTAGAAGTTCAAAAAACTATTTTACAGTGAGTAGAGAATTAAATTGGAAACAAAAAAAGTTAGTAGCACCTCAAACTTGCAATTCTACAGTCACAAAAACTCCAGAAACAAAATAAAAAACAACTATATCTTAGAACAGGGAAAAATATAATGCTTTGATGTACTTCTCGTGCTTACACATTTCTAAAGGAAGAAATGCCAACCAAAAATGTATCTGACTTCATCCCGGTGTCACAGATTGGTTAGCCTCCAATGCCATCAAAGTTAAAATAACACAAGATAAAATGGGGAAGCATGTATCTCCAGGCAATTCCACCTAACTAAATGTTCATTTGCAATTCACTTAACAACTCATTATTGATATTCCTTCATTGCATTCCAGGAATAAATTCCCAGGATAATGGTTAGTGATACAATTTAACGCATTGTAGGGAAGGAAGACAAGCACCTTTTTAGGTACACTGTTAATAGACATTTGTCGATCAAAAAGTTTCCTTGCTGCTGTGGCATTTTCTGGGGTTCCATAACTGACTCGTCGGCCTTCGTTTTCAAACTGATCGATAGAAAGCTGTCTGACCATGCCACCTAAAACTCCACCAGTCTCGGCAGCTATAACAACCTACAAATATGTTGATGGACTATGATGAAACATGTTTATTTTCAACCAGACTATGATTTTGAGATGGAAGTTATAGATTCAATATCCTGATACACACAGCACGGTGATGAAGCCTAACTCCAGCTGGAGCAGAGCTATTTGATGAAGCCAAATCAGGCAGAGCTATATGACCACTAGGGGTTGCCTCTGCCCCTCGATCTCTATCTGGCAGCTCGACTTCTCCATTAACTTGTCGGGCTTTAGCGGCAGCTAATGTAGCAGTAATAGCTTCGGCTTCAGCAGCTGCAGCCTCTACCAAGTACTCAACCCCTTTGTTTTGTCTTCTGTAGAAAATGACAAATTCATTATCTGGAACTTGAAGCAACTAAAAAATTACTGAGTGAATTGTAAACAACAGAACGCAAACCAATGTCAATATATACTAGAAAACCTACCGGGAACCTAGGATCATTGCATTTTCTGTGCTTATATCTGTAAACATATCACCATTTACAGATGGAGCTACAGGACTTCCCACCACAACTGCACCATCAGCGGCAGCATCAGACACCGGTGGCCCTGTTCTCTCATCAGCAAATCCATATTTACCAGGAAACTTCCCTAGCTGTACATTAGACGTAGCAGATGCTGCAGCTGCATGAGAAGCTGCACTAGTTGTTTCAGCAGCAGCCAGATCTTCAGCGACAAGCAAGTCATCAAGCAACACTCCTACAAACATAATCATGCAAACCATTAATATAATTTGAGTCCATGTTTTTCCATACTAGAATTTTTACACATTGTGAGAAGTGAGAACTAGTTCGTATAAAAAATTGGCAACTTGCAGATATATTCTGTTCAACTTTCTAAATAATTTTGAGATATAATCAATGTGCTGGTGTAATCTTCTATGAGTGAGACGCTATTCAGATCTATGTATCTCCCCAGCATCAAACAAACCAGGCAAGCAATATATGATATAGACCCCGAAAGTAAGAGTTCCAAAGAAAATTTAAAAATAAAATAGTGCAACATTCAAATTTCATTAATTTTTGTGTGGCAATAGGTTCCAAACTAGGGCATGGGATCGTAAATGTCAAAATCCATAAATCAGCCAACTTATATAATTAACACGAGAACAATGATATGAAAGATGGTCCTGGATGATAGCAGGTAATAACCTAATTTTAACATGCCACTAACATGAGGCAAATTAAATGGCAAAATTGCTACAGATCTCCCATTTTCAGTCTTCTAACCAGTAGGGCAGTCCAAAAAAATGTGCACGCATTCTTAAAAAAGTTCCAACTTCTTAACAAACTTGGAAAGGTGTCCAATACAATATCATAGGATTGAAGTCTGTAGACATCTGACTATTCACCTAATAGATGTTCCATTTATATTGTGCCTTAAATGCTAATTCATTCCATTTGTCCAGCCTTCTTTGGATTTCTAAGACGAAGGCTTGTGCATGGGCCATGTTTTTGAAGAGGATTAGTACGATAGACTTGTTACTAAAGTACTAGAGATTTTTGTAGCCACAATATTAATTCAGTCTTTCTCCTGATAAAAATCAGGCCACCATCATCCTCATGATTCTAGCAGTCAAAGTCAGTCATTGACCAATTTCTACAGTATATCTGCTAGTATAATTTTCAAGGGGAGAGCATTTATATTTAAATTAATACATCCATTTTACAATAAGTTATCTTAGAAATTAAGTCCAACATCTTTTTCAAAATACAGTTGCTCCTCTAATTTTATAGTACACCGTAACAGAGGTTGCTGGAATATAAAGAATCACATCATATATTGCTCATGTACAGCATGTCCGAGATCTTAGACAATGGAGTTCAATGAACGACAACTATAGCAGAATCATCCCACTAAGACTGACAGAAGGCACACAAAATAGAATGACCCAGATATACTGAGGATCCCAAAATTTTCCTAAATAAAACCAACTTCTTCCACTGTAGAACATTGGGAAAAAAGAATTCATGCTTTGCAAAGGGATCCAGAAGACATGATTATGTAACACATACAGAATAATAAGAAACTCCTACTCTTCACTACCTCAAATCATAACTGATTACAAATAAAACATAATTTTGGGTGTCCTGTCTTACCACCGCGTAGACCACCATACATGAAAATCAAGTCACCAACAGCAGCTGCGGTATGCCTACAGCGCCTCGTCAATTCAACTTCTGCACCCCCACCAGCAGCATCAGCACTGTATTTGCCAGTCCTCGGGCTAGTAACAACAGACTTTGTATCACACCAAACTCCCGCGGCAGTATCCAGAACTATACAGAAAAGACAACATGCAAAATATTTTTGAGAAGTTGACGAAGCACGGAGTTTCTTGCAAGCAATTAAAGTTTTTTGTAGAGCAAGGAAGGGAAAGAGAAACAATAACAGAAAACTAAAGAAAGAAAAGTACCAGCCACACTTGACAAGTCCTCCACCATACGTCCACCTCCAAGGGCCCCGCCAGATACATGAAGACGAGCATTAACAAAAACCTAGAGAACCCAACGAAAAAGGGTCTAGAATTTTGCCCAAGAAAAAAAAGGACAACGTAGTTTGTTTTGTGTAATGAACCCTAAATATGTATGGTCAATTAAGCTAACAATAGCACTAATCAATAAAGGAACTTACTGCAGCATGTTGATATCTGGGAGATGGTGAGACCCCAGGAGCAATAGCCCATTCCCAACGACCATCTCTATGTTTGGCAAGTCCATAAGCACTAGCCAACGGCTGCATAAAGATCATTTCAACAGAAGGTCAAATGAGGATAGTAGACAACATGGCAATGTACAAGTTGAAAAACTAATAATACGAGTCTGTTGATAATAGCAATCAGAAGTCAAATGTCATTACTGATTTACAGGGAAAAATTCCAACTTTAAACGCATCAGAGAACTAGTATCACACATACCTCAGAGTCTCAACTTAGCTCGTTACGGGAGGCAAAATGGGTAGGAGAGGGGACAAATGAACGAGAGAACATGGGATGTACGAATAATCATTGAATTGGAATTAAAGATGCAGTACAAATTAAACAAGTACAAGAAAAAATTTTACTGATTAGATTTGTGCTAAGAGAACAGTCGATAAAACCTAACACATGGTCCACTAATAGGGCTAAAAATGCAACAAATCCATAATCTTAGGAAGGCATTGATGGGTTTGATTTACGTAACCTCTAGTTAAGATAATAAGATCTTGGTTTGGGGAGATTTGAATAGTCATGTGGAGAAAAGGCAAGTCTACATGGAAATTTTGAAATTAAATTAGAAAAATCATGTTATAGGGACTAGAGCGCCGAAGGCAATGCTATGGTGGGTGTTGACCCCAAAAATTGTATCAATGATGTGGCAAACAGATCTCAAAACCTCTCGCGTCCACGTAAGCTAAATCCCAACACACTTGGACAAGCCGCTGGTTAATCACAAATATTGTATCATGTTGCCCTTGACTGTTTTAGGTTTTTAATCTCCATAACTAATATAGACTTCATATAACACAAATGAACTGTTGGATTTTAAGCGTAATATAATTGAGAAATAAATACAAGTATTTAATGTGGTTCAACGATGTGCCTACGTCTACAAGGGTACATGCCATTTTGATCCAGTTATTTTGTTTTACTCTATATGAGTCACATATACAACATGGACAAAAAAAATGGAGAAGTGCCGCTACAAGGATGCTATGTGATTGTAAGATACCTTCTAAAAGATAGGCATACCATAAATGAGGATGTTAGCCCCTGTTTGGGCTCCATTTTCATTTTAATGCATTTTTCTATCTCCTCTTTTTAACCACATTCTCCAATAAAGTAATATTACACATAAACCAAAAACTTTTCCTTTTTTTTTAACCACACACTCTTCAAAAAAATCATTACTCTAAAATACATTTCCCCAAAAAAACACATCATATGTTTGGCTCCCATTTTTTCAAAAACTCATTTTCAACCACACAGTCTCCTATAAAATAATATTACACATAAATCGAAAAGATTTTTTACTTTTTAACCACACAATCTCCAACAAAACACAATTCAAAAATGCATTTTTTGCCCAAAAATGGGGCTCAAACAAGGGCACATTAAGCCTTTGTTTGATGGCCAATATTTGGCGAAAATAATGTTTTGAACAGTGGTTTTTAGAAAAATGTGTGGTTAAAAAGTTGGGAAAAATTTTTAGTTTACGTGCAGAATATTTTATAGTGTGAATGTGTGATTGAAAATAAGTATGTAAGAAAAAGAGTTTTCAAAATAATGGTTGTCAAACATGGGCTAAAATGGAGCTTAAGCACGGGGGCTTAATATGGATGTACAATCATAGTAAAATAAATAGATAAGAACAGGTAATTTATGCCATCAAGTAAATGTGACGCCAAAGGAGAATGGTTAAACGAAGGACCACTTAAATGGTTAGAACATATGTTGCACAGACCAGAAGAATTCACAAAGAATGATGCAATCTCACTTTAACATGTTAGAAGAGAATAATATAGACCATAGCTAACACTGCCTATGTTTGCATTAATTTCAATGAACCTTTCAGTAGATGAAGCATTGAGCCGAATAGTGTTATATAAAAGGACTTAAATAGCCGATCAAGTGTTTATTGGGAACAAAGTATACATCTTGTTGTGAACTGTTATATAATAATCTACCTGGAGAACTTATGCGTGTAAGTCTTTGCTACAAGTCTAGCATTATGTCATACATTAATGGTTTTACTAATTCCATTAAGAGAAACTGATGCTCTATTATGTCATTCCTCTAAAAAAAAATTATATCCTTGTATTTGCATGACAACTAATGATTAATTTAACTTGAATTATAAATGCACAATAAATTCATATCTACATTATAGCAATTGTAGCATGAAATCATAAAGAACACAAATCATACATGACTAAAGGATTCTAAAATTTTGCAAAATAAGGGGAATTCAAATCTATCAAACTTCAACTTTCAGCTTACACTAGTGAAATTTCCTATGTTGTTGACCTTCAGCTTAAAAAGTCCATCTGATCTTAGTGCATGCACATAAAAATCAGTTACTGTAGGAGATACACGAACTATTACAACCTGGTACCAACCTAATGAATATATGACCAACCCCCTAAATGTCTTTTCAAAAATCACGTCAATATATCCTCATGAAACGTAAGCCAACACAAAGATTATTCCAAGACAGCAAATAAAGAAGTCCACTATCAAATCTAACTAAATAATGCACACACAATCTAGGTAGATCATAAACCATCCGTGATGCAACCGTCAGAAATCTCACTAACCACGCTATTTGCGTCCCTCCCTCCACAAAGTAGAAGAAGACCATCAGATCGTGCACTTGCAGTTGCGTACCTAGGTAAGGAGACATGAAAATAAAAGGTCATGACAAATTTCTCTATATGTATACACACTCAGTGCAAATTATCATTACATGAAACATAAAAGGGATATACATATTATTCCCTTGAAACTTCTACAGACACCAAGCAGAAGAGGCTGAAATTATGCATCTCAACTATTTCATCACAATCTTCCAGTTTACAAAACTGACATAGTGCTCAAGTACCACAAAAGAAAATATTCAGCGAATGATACAAGCAAAACATATTCAGATCATGTAAAAGGCTGAGAGCACATCTTCCATAAGAAGGAAACTTGGTGCCATATTGGGTCAAGCTATTTTCAGGCACTTCTAAATACAACCCAATCTCAGTTAATAGAATTTTCTAATCTGACCGAAGATGGAAAAACCATAGTGTTGCTACCTAGAATAAATTTTGCAGTTGCAGCATTTTCATGTGTGAAAGATCATATAAACTTTACCATTGACCAAAAAGGGCCTTGCTTTCTCGCTGGATTTAATAATGACCAGAGACAAAGAAGATGAAAGAAAAGTATTAGTTGTATAGCAGGTCAGACACATTTCCAAACGCCCATCAAAATTGTGAATAAAAAAAGTCTGGTAGCCTGATAATCAAGGAAACCGTGCAGTGATCATGATTTTCATTAGGTGCAAAGTATTACCAAAATCCGCAATAAATGAAATAGAGCAAGTTTAAGTAACTCCATTTCAAGTCACCAAAAATGGAATACCATAATGTTGTAAGAATAGCTTGTTCTAAAAGGGTCAATTAGTAAATTTTTTGCACTTTTAGGTGTCAAATATTTTGCTTAGCTGGGGATTAATTGAGTATGCCAAATGATGGGGAACTGGGCCTAATAAATAAGATCTCAAGGCCTGAAAAAGGTGCCAATTTTAAGAATTGGTAAATAGGGGAAATAAAAAATAGAGAATGAATTAAGATGAGGGCAATGGATAAAAAAGTAAGGACAAAAACCACTTCTCATTGAAGTTAGAATTCACATCTTCTTGGAGATTCCAAAAACTATATGCAGCCAGTCACAAATGTATATCACTGTGGGAAGTCAATGCCATTTTTGTGAAATTGTCAAAGAGTCGAGAAGGCTTGGACACAATAACTTGAATAGATCAAACAATATCTTAATTACAAATAGGCAAGCATGGGAAAATATTCATGAATGGTGACAGACAATTCCCCTTTAGATCAAGAAGGCTTCATGAAATTACCAGGATGGTATTGAAGTACTACATAGATATTTGCTTAATATGAAACAACTATATAAGCCAATATTAGTCATCGCCTAGAGGACTAACATGCGTTCCCTAACTTTTCTCACTCCTATTGTTAGTTCTAATATAGAGGCTAAACATAACTCAACAAAGTATTTCATTATTCATTTGGTTCGGCTACATGGATCCACTTCCAACCCCCTTCAGTGTGAGCAAGGTCAATTATGTAGAAAAAAAGTTAGAAATAAGTCACATTGGCCATAGTCTGGTGAGAACAGAACCATATGATGAACTTTTCTTTTCAATCAATTCCTTCACAATACTTCCTAAGAAAAATATTGTATTGGCTCCTCAATGGACGGTTAGAGGATATTCTAATGACGTGTATCCTTTACTCTAAATGAAAAGGTGCAAACAGCATTAAGTCTTCCATTACACATCACATAAACATGGAAGTCTAAGGGACACCAAATTAATTATTTCCAAAGATAAGACACTTTATACGGAAGCACATGTCTCTATTTATAGTACTTGGTAATACCAGAAAATGATTTTAACTAAATACTAGAAAATTTGACTAGCATTATTGAGTACTGACAACAACAATTAAATCGCACATGCGGTTAGTCATACAACTAGGAAATACCATATCCTTACAAACCAAAGCTTCGTGTAAGGTTGGATCAACTAATAACCCCATCGTATTATGCAAATGGAAAGCGGTAACTTAGTACCAAAGATGAGGAGTACATTAAAGCGCAAAACACAATGTTGAAGACAATTTGAAAGAATATATGTGGTTCCTCTCTAACATTTCAATCTTTTACATAAGATGGTTGAGTTCAAGTCTAGCCATCATAATTTATGAAAATTGTGCATGTTCAAACTTTTGATAGAAAATAAATGAAAATGGATTAGGTCCGCACATGAGGGACATGTTAAAAACAACTAAAATAATGACCTCTATCTAACCTATTAAACTTTTAAATTAGATAATTAACACATAAGACAAGTCATTTTTTAGAGAAGTGTCACATTCAATTTGTTGTAGCTATGAGCCACCCCAAAGTTTTCAACTATGGAAAAATATACATCTGCTTAAATCGACTATGTAAAGCATAATTTTTATTTAAAATGTATTAAGAAGGTTAAATAAAGCCAAGTATTATATCTACATGCTATAGACTAAGAGTTCATAAGTATAATGTTGAATCACCTCATCCAGCTTAAGTTGTTAGAAAGGAAAAAATCAAAACTAACATCACTTGTGATGGTTTATAAGGATCTAGTTGCTTCGGGTTACAAGTAAATTCAACAATCAACTATGCAGAGCGCCATAAGGATTCGTGACCCAATTTTATATTTGGTGATAAGGATTAGTTTGTTATCGTTATCGGATTCATTTTCTTCATCAACGGCTTAACATGAGTTTCTAAATGGTGGCAGTTAAACTTGAACCAGGACCATGTTGAACAAAAGATATAGAGCATCCAGATATTGATCTTAAATAATTCAAATCTTAAAATAGAAGTACAAGTACATAAGGTAACACAAGAAACAAAAGAACACTAAGTTCAAAGGGAAACAACTAATTTTAAAGAAAAGGTAGAAAGATATAATGCTTAGATTAAAGAGGTGCCAAAAAACTTACATACATGGAGGCGGGCCTTCACCCTCTGGTTCCAGTTTCCGCCATTCATATGGTTTGGCAGCTGTGTCTAGTCCCCATACATCAGCTAAAGCTCTTTTTCCTGGGGAGCATGCAACAATTATTTATGTCCAAAATTACATAAATATCACGAGAGGAAAATTGAGCACGAAACTGACCATCATTTCCACCAATTGCCACGAGATATCGTTGTCCCACCAAAGCCATGACATGCCCATAGCGTGGTCCTGGTCCAGGGCCTTGTACCGCAACCCTAAAATAATATTGGATTTTAGTCTAGTAACTGTAGCATGCATAGAAGATAAGATTTACATGCATCTGTTTATACAATTGTATATTTTTTTTTTCTACCAAATATGCATATTCGATACCATATTTATAAAAAGGCTAACCTATGCCAACGTGGTCGTTGTTGTGTGAGGTCCAGTACATGAAGATCTTCTGCAGAAAGACCAGCTGGACCAATTCCACCCTGTGATGATAGTTATACTGAGCAACATAAATATCAAATGAAAGAAGAATTATTACATAGTAAATTTTCAATTTAAATATATATATCAACAAACCTGAATAACAACCATAGTACCGACAGCAGTTGCCACGTGTGCAGCCCTTGGTGAGGGTGGTTCTCCAATTGGGGTAATTCTGTAGAGTGATTTAAAGCACATTACCAAATTACAACAATTTTAAACTAAGAGGAGCAATGAGTAGACCAGAAAGTTGAGTAGAGATTCTAAACAGAAGTGATCAACTTATGCTTACCGAGACCATTTATTTGTCAAGACATCATAAGAATGCACATCAGCAGTGGCCCCAGCCAACCCTGCAATAGATACACAGCAAGTATCGTGTAGCTATTTAATGAGTTCAGATTTCAATTCAACCATTAACCCAAAATAACTAAGCAACATCATTAATCATCATTCCACAATGCGTTACTCCATCAAAACAAAAATAGATCATATTTCCTCTACAAGAGTCTCTTTCTAATTTCCAAGGGGTAGCAAACTGATTTTTGCTTTTATCATTTTCGATTTGTTGACAAATTTGAGAAGACAAGTGATACAAGGATTAGGTGATCAGACGATTCGTAACAAATATAAAGCAAACTTCACAAAATAGTAACTAGACTAGTTAAGCTCCACGGAAGAGCGTTGACAGCTAAAAGACCAGACGTTCATGAGATGAACGAAATAGAAACATCACTATTAGATGGATGTGTGTAAAGTATAATGAATAAAATAATAAATGAGAATGTGCACACCAGTTGAGGATCTTGAGACTTAGAAAATCGCATTCATAAGAGGTGTGATCTCGACAAAGAGGCTAGAAGAGAAAAGGAAACAAAATTCAACATAGCCTAATATAAGGGTAAATAGCACAGAACATCCCTACCTTTCAATGTCATTGTGCAAAATATCCTTACCTTTCATTTTTTGACATTTTCACCCTTATCTTCCACATTTCATTGCGCAAAATGTCATTTTCAACCATTTTTTAATAAAATTACGATTTTACCATTCTTTTCAAATGAAACAAAAAGAAAAGAAAAGAAGAGAAAAAATAAACAACTAATTGCAATCATAGTCCTAAATTTTTTAAAATATTACAGATAAGTCCAAAATTCTCCACCACCACAACTTTCACAACCCCACCAGCCGCCACTTATAGATCCACGTAGCACCACCTTCGGCCACCACGTCCGCCGGTGGTGCTATGTGGATCTATACATAGCAGCTTGGTAGTGTGTGAAAGTGGTAGTGGTGGAGAATTTATGATTTCTTTGTAATTTTTTAAAAACTTAAGGACTATAGTTGCAGTTAATTATTTATCTTTTTCTTTTTATTTGAATATGAGGGTAAAATCGTCTTTTATTGAAAAAAATGGTTGAAAATGACTTTTTGCACAATGAAAGGTGGAAGGTAGAGGTGAAAATGCCAAAAAATGAAAGGTAAGGACGTTTTGCACAATGACATTGAAAGGTAAGGATGTTATGTGCTATTTACCCCCTAATATAATTGCAACTATTTGATTGTATTAGACCTTGGATTGAACGAAATTTAAAAAAGTATTTATGCAGGCAACTCTAGTTTATTGAGTTGCAGCTTCTCACAAATTTGAATAGGAAATCTATGTGCTATCTCTCAATTCAATAACTATGGAAACTAAGTTAATGAAATTATTCAATAGGAAATCTATGTTCTATCTCTCACTTCAATAACAATGGAAACTAAGTTAATGAAATTATTCTGTACGACTCAATACATAATATCCCTTTGAAATATAGAACTCCAACAAGCGTACAGAAAGATAAATCAGAATTATCGAACTTTTATGTAGCTAAGATACACAGACTATAGTGGCAAATATACTGGCAATCTCCATCTCTACTGTTTCTTCATATATATAACCACTCGATACCTCATTTGAACTCCAACTCAACCTCATATTATTATACTAACACACCTCCAAAACAAAATGCAAGCAGCGGTAAAGCCAAGTATTTGAGCAGATTTTTGGTATTTCAGTTTCTTGAATATAAACCAGAAGGTAAGCAGAAATGCAGCTCCAATCAACTAAGTGAACCTATATTTACAACTATAATTAGCTGTATTTAAATTTATGAAGAAAACATACGAATTCCGGCACTTCCAGCCGAGGAAGGAGTTCCCGAGGCAGCGGAATTTCCTTCAAGTGCTGTAGCACCACCGAACAGAATTAATCTCGGGCCAATATATCCAGGAGATCCCTCCTCCCCAATAGCCGGTACAGCTGTAAGTGTGTGGCCACACCTGGGCCCTGGTCCGTCCCCATTCTTCTCAATTATCACATTCACCACCGTATAGGTCGGTGCACAGCGTGGCCCAGCCACCACCTGTTCACTACCATCAATACCACCATTATTACTATAATTACTAATATCATCATCATTATTCTGTTGTTGCTGTTGCTGTTGCTGAGGGATGGGAGATTGAGATTCAGTGGGCTGGTCCGAACCGTTGGTAGAGGTGGGCTGGTCTGATGGATCGCGATCAACTTCTGGGTTCGTAGTCGAATCCACGTCCATTTTTACCAAAAAAACCCAAACTTCCGAAGGTTTAGAATATGAGCAGAGCTTGAATTCTCAACAATTCGCATTTTCAATCGTCATTTAACAAAAGCCCTAGCTCCTGATCGTTCAAATTCGCAACATCATCTCTACAAAAGAAAGGATCTTTTTTGTCCAAACTTTTCTTCTCTCTCCCGAAGTGCGAAGAATACAACCGGTTCAGCCAATCCAGACAAGCTTTTTTTAATCTCTCTAACCCAATTTTTCTCTTTCTATATATGCGTGTATGTTATCTTGAATAAAAGGAGAAAATGAAATCGTTCTTTATCCAGGATTTTCAATTGAGCAAATTTAGGGAAAATATTTCTAATTTATCCTCAGATTTTCAACGAAATTGAAAGGGATAGAATCTACTCGTATTTCCAGTGCGAAAGATCCGATTTTGTGGAAAACCAGGTGGAGCATTGTGGCTTACCGGGCCTCTAATATGGACCTTTAAAGATTGGACCCAATCTATATTGGGTCAAGTGGTTCACGGTTCGACTTAATATCTTATAGTTGAAAAAACACAAATGGCACTGATATTTTGCTACTGTTTTTTAATTGTTTTTATTCACGTCTCCATTAAAAGAAATTCCTGTAATGAAAAATGAAAATTGTTAAATTGGAAAGAACCTGAGGAGTGCAAGAATCCATTCCCACCCAGAAAGAAAGAGATAACTTGCGTACATAACAATTCTGTGTGCGTCACTCTGTATATTCTCTTCTCCCTTTCCCTTTAACAACATCACTCCTTGACGCAAAGCACTTAAATTAAACTTCCCGACCCAGAAAAAAGTAATCTTGATTACAGCTGAATGGTGCAAAAATATGAACTGAATATTGAATTGTAGAGAGAAAGAACAAATATTGATGGGATGGGTGCTCAGAAAAGTATTCATGCTGGCAACGGTAAGTAGCATGTTTTCACCTTTATGGGCCATTCCAATTTTTTGGTTATGAATTATGATTTGTTTTCAAGATTTTTTTCATAAGCTCATTTGTGTTGTGTTGTGTTGTGATTGATAATAGAAAGTGAGGACTGATATTGTTTTGAACTGTCTATTGGGTATGAAATTGTGCATGTGTGCAGCCAAGATAGACTTCAATGTTGATTTCACCCACAAATTATGTGCTGCTTTTATGTTCAACCCTTTCAGGTTCTTCTTCACATTCTCTAACTTTATGTACAAATGCAAGCGTTTAATTACTTATCTCAAGTTTTCTCATATATGTTTCTAAAACAGGAACAGTGGAAGTCCATTATCACTAGTTGTTGGAAGGTGAGATATTTTTAATTTTTTGCTAATTTGAGGTGGGCTAAAATGTGTTGGAAGTGCGTTTTGTGGGGTAATGGTTGCCGGTTGGTTGCATAATTTTTTCACATCTTGGCAGTCTTTGTATAAAGCACCCAAATTTATTTGGTAAGAATGAGAAGCTTGATGTGCTGTGGGATAAAGGGCTTTGTGATTCCAATGTCTTGATTACTTGCCGGAAGCCGAGACCAGAATGGCTTTCACAACAAGCTTTTGTCATTCAGGTATGCTCTACAATTAGCTGTAGTTAATGAGGTTTCTGAACGCCATTTGCTATTTGCTAAAATCATGCTTTGTGGAACTTGTGTACTTCATTTCACCAAATTGATTAGTATTTCAAATGAAGATATGATTTTCAGAATGTACATATTAAGAGTATCTCTGCAGTAATCGTTCAATGATTTTAATAATTATACATGAATCTAAGTCCAGATATGTAATCTCAGTCAATTCAGATATGCCAAATAATATATTTTTACAATTGTGTGACAAGTAATCTATATCGAGAACCTTAATTTATTCTTTCAATATATGCCCACATCACCAATCTCCTTGAACGTGACTTTTGCTAGGATCTGCTGGATCTATCGAGCTAAACTGTTGAAACTAAATTTTATATGAGATTTAAAAGCAGTGTTATAGTGGAAAGGAATTTGGTTCCAAGGATTGAATTTTAATTGAAAATACACTTTGATTCTCAGCACTCTATTTCTCCTGAAATCGGGATCCATGGCATACCTGTGGACAATTTCTCTCGTACAGGAAGTGGAGATGTGAATCTTTGTCGCTTTTCTGCTGGTGTCGATCTGAGTGAGCCTGCAAGTTCCAACTGGAGTAGCAAAACCAGTATAAAGTTTGAGGTATGTGTTGCATACATTCATAATCAACGCACAGTTTTAACTGTTGGGTTGGTCAATGACTTCTTTTCATTAATTTAACTGAGAACAAATCAATGCAGCACGTTCGTCCAATTAATGATGATGGGCGTTCAATAAGCAGAGACCTTCATGGATTTCCCGTGACTTGCAGGTAGCTGAAGCTGCTATTTATCCTGTTTCCATTTGATTGACAGGCTGATACTCATGACTTTTTGCACTTGCATTTGTCTTCCAGTGGAGGTTGTCATGATAGTATGGTAGTACTCAAACAAGAATCTCGATTTGCCATGGCAAATGACCACAGTTTCACTCGAGTAATCGATCTCTGTTCACCAAACTGAAGTAATTCAATTTCACCAATTTGTTAACTTTCTAAGTTCAGAATATAACAAGTATTTCTTTTTGTGAACTCCACATTATAGTTTTGTCTGCAAATCGAACAAGGGATACCAATTCTTTCCAAGTGGCTGATCTTCAACCGACTCAAGTTTGTTGCATCAAAGGGAGTAAGACTTGGACCAGCATTTTTCTTATCAAGGTGAGCAATATTTTTTGCTTTTGTAGAGTATCGACTGAAAATTTGAAAATGAGAAGATATTAAGCACCTGGGATGTGCAACCCATGTAAAGAGAGAAGTATCAAAAGAAGTTAAGAATGAAGTACCCAATAAGCAGGGGCGAACCTTACTTTTAAAAGATTGGGCTATAGCTCCCCCTCCCCACCCTCCCCACTAAAGGTTGGGCCAATTTCTTTTCTTTTCTTTCATAGAATTGGCCTTTTTTTACTTCGTAAAATTTGCTCAAAAAAATTTAGTCCACTGCAAAAGTCAATGTCCAGCCCCAACTCTAACTTTAGCCCACCCCAAAATACAGATCTAGTTCTTCCCCTGCCAATAAGTACCAGAAATTTTATACAGAGGAAGTAAGAAAAGCTTAAAGTTTCTGTGATCTGAAACCTCTAACAGTACAAGAAAAAGTGAAAAATTCAGTGATCTTTGGTAACGTATAGGGGTTCCCAGGTGTTCTATCTCTTATGCACATTCACATTTATTTTATTTACAGTAGAGAAGATGCTTCCTCTTTTATTTTATTTACAGTAGAAAAGATGTCAATTTTTCCTCACTGAATGGGATTTCCAATCCACTATGCAAACGAAATAAGGCCTTCATGGTTTGTGGTATCTCTAACAGATGAATGTGTTACCTACTACTTTACTATCTATACAATATTTTTATATTGTTTTATTTAGATTTTCACCTTATCATCTGCAGCCTTACAGGTGGCTCTATCGTTGGGGACATTGCTCCTTATCAAGCCTTTTCAATTGGTGGGCCTGGTAGTGTGCGAGGGTATGGTGAAGGTGCTGTTGGATCTGGTAGATCATGTCTAGTTGCTAACAGCGAACTTACATTACCTCTGGTATGTAGTGATTCGTAATCTTATGTAGCTGGCCGCTAGTTTACTTTGATAAGTCTTAGCTTGTCTTTATTGTATATTAGGGCCTTTTGGGAGGATTTTTGCTTCTGCTTCTTCTAGAGTAGCTTCCTGAAAAATGGGAGCCCTAAGAATGTCAACTTGGAATGCTGTGCTTATAGACATTAGCAAGTCTTCTCGCATATTGATTTGATCAAACTGATCCAAAACAATAGAGAGAAACACGAGAGAGAAGAAGAGAATTTTGGAAGGGGAAAAATTTAAATGTCTCATGATATAAAATCATAATCCTATTTTTGCTTACAATATCTAGTGAAAATTGGTTATTATCAAAGTAGCAAGAATGAAAAATTTCCTAATTTCAACCGAGCAAGGATGGAAAGGAAATAAATCAAATACTAAAAAAGATCAATCGAAATAAATCCTACTCTAGGTCTTATTTCCTTTTCCTAATAGAAGTGTGTATTTTTGGCATGTTTCCAATGTAACTTTTGACCACATACTCCATCACAAATGCTTGGAACTCTCAGAAGCCTTTTGAATGATCTAGGTTCTATTAATTAATTTTAAGCAATCTATAACATATTTGCGATGAATGGAACACAGCTATTGAAGAAGCCTTCTTGCTGGCCTTGCTTATAAATTAGAATATTTTACTGCTATTAAACATATATGTGCCTGAATTGTCTGCAAAAGTAATGATGTGTTGTGGAGGCAATTCCACCGCCATCAAATGATATTTATAATCAAGGGCCAATTTCTAAAGGACTAGCTTTCAAGGTCATATAAAAAGGAAAGGGGAAACCATTAATCTAGCCTTTAATGTAGGTTCTCTAAGTGACAGTCTTTTTAAACAAGGAAATGCAGGGAAAGTGAATAAAACAATAACTCAGTCTGATGTCAGAGAGCACCATACTCAACAATATTTCAATTTAACTCTGAAATTTGATTACAGCAAGGAGGCATATTTATAGCTGCCAGAAAACCCTAAAGACTTCAGAATATTGTCTAGAACATGGCCTACTCTATAGTGGAAATGGGGCATCAATTACTTCAGGACAGAAACATTTAAGTTATTCATTATGCTAGATTCCAGCCTAAGAAAGAACTCCTACGTAACTAAGGAAACACTAAAACTATGAAGCATGAAATGAACAGCAGACATTTAACTTTTCTAGAAAGTAGAACATGGACATACATGTTGATTAAAATTCTCTGAAGTTACACATATGTACATTACATTTTAATTTTTATGTTTTTTTTTATTTTATTTTTTACTAAAATAATGCTTTTTCTTTCCTATGATTTTAAATTGTGAGGTGAGTCTTTTGTAGTAAGTAAATCATATGCTGTACTATTTATTAATCATGTTAATGAAAGAAAAAAATGCTCAGAGTAGATATAAAACAAACTAAGTTCTTTGATGGATTATGACAACTTGAATAGTGAACTGTCATGCTGAAAATAACAATAAAATGAGAAGCAACATGGCCATACATCAATTATACATCCCTTGGAGCACAATTTGAGCAGAAAAAATACTAGTGAAATCATCTAAAGTTGGAAATGGTCTTTTAAGATAAAACTATATTTCAGCAAGAAATTGTAACTGCAAGGAGTGCTAATTATCCTAAACTCATTCTAATCATTCGCAGTTTAAATTTATCTTCTAGTTGTTCTCTCTTGATGTGTGTGTGCATGCATCCCTTTTATGCTGTATTTTTCCCTCTCTTTTGCTCCTCCCTCGAGAGGGATGATATTTACCACCGGTTTCACTCTAATAATAATTTGATGACCGTAGTCTTCTTCATCTTTCATTCATGCAATTGCTGAGTCTTGTTGTTACTGATCGTTTTTTCCAGAATCAGATGCTGGATGGTGCTGTTTTCTTGGACTGTGGATCTGATTTAAGCTCTGGTCGCCTTGTGCCTGGTCAGTTTTGACTTGCAGCAATTTCCTAGTGTTTGATCGTAAAAGCAGTTCAATTTTGCAATTGAAAGAAGAAATTTTGAACCATATCTTGATTTTTGCAGTTTCAATGTGAGTTGTGAGAACTTCTTGATGAACGAAATAGGATTGGAAGTTTTGAGATTAAATTGTTATTATTATAATCATCATTCATATTAATCAAAAAACACAGCGTCATTGTTGGAACTTTCGTTGAAACTATTTATGTAGAGTAAATCTGGAAGCACTTCCCTAGTGATTTGTTTTATGGACGTCAAATTAATAGACTAGCCCATCATTCTGAGAATGACTTGGTTGATTTTTTTTTTTTTTTCCGTTACTTTTAAGAGCTTGTGTAAGGATTCATCTTGTCTTTTGTTTTGGTGAAACACTGTCTTTATATAGGATTGCTTGTTCCATGTTGTCCATAAGCTGTGTCCATCAGCATGGGAACACAGGGAGGTTGCCAATTTGAGTTAAATGAGATTGTAACATACAAATTTTGTTAGGTGTGCACGATTCAATATGAGATGTGAATGCTTGGAAATGCAAATCCTAATGTGGAAGAGCAAAAATTGGGCTGCATTGCTAATTTAGTTTAAAAACTGGTGCACTATGTATTCGTTCTGGGTTCTTGAACTTTTTGAGTGGGATGCACTTTTGTGTTATTGGCATTTCTGCATATTTTGTGATGGATATTCCAGTGTTCATTTACATCACCTCTCTGAAAACAAGCATAGTCTAATAGCTTTCTATTAAAGGGAAAAAGTGAAAAAAATCTTAAAAAGTTTTCCATGGTGTTTGTTACCTTCATCTCTTATGCAAATATTTCTATATGTTTCTGTGTATATTTTGATTTAAGAAGTTGCTGCAAACAATGTTATTTGAAAATCCATATTTTAGAATCCAAAATGAGCGCTCAGTTCCACCTTCTCAGCAAGTAATAATTCGTGTAGTCTAGAATATCAAGGTAACAATAGGGTGAAAGAATAGCTATGTGCTCTGATTGATCAGCATTTCTGTAGACAATTTTGTGGGTTTCACGTGCTTTATCTTAAGAGGTTGTCTCCTAACTTCAGGTGATTAAATGCCAATCTTGTTTACATTTCAGGAAATCCTGCTCTTAGGCATGGTAAACCTGGATCTGGAATTGGTTTCGGATACGGACTTCGGTTCAAGTCACAATTAGGGCACTTTCAGGTCGACTACGCTGTCAACGCATTTCAGCAGAGAACTCTCTACTTCGGCTTCAGTAACCTTGCCTCCGGATAGTTTCTGTAACCAAGTCATGCACCTTCCGCTTGTGTGGTCTGGGATTGGATCTTGGTTTCGTACAGTTTAGCCTGTCCCTAAATTGGAAGAGAAATACCAATTTTATTATTGGAAACAAGTGCAGATTTTCTCGAGAGTCACATTCGACTAGCAGGTATAACGAGTTTTTTTAGCTTACTGTGGGGAAGCCGAAGTGAAATTTTAGCTTTGTACCCCTCACGAAGTTCAGATTGTGTGATTTTCCCTCTTGAACACTTACCTTAGAAGCATTTTCTTTCTTGTACGCATTGATTTATTTAGGAAATTGAACAACTTGACATTTAGTGGGAAATATAATTTCATTGGTGAATGGAGAACTTGATTGATTTGATTTAGGATTCAATCATTAAGGAAATTGGATGTTATGGTATGGTTTTCGAAATTCATTATGGTGGGATATTGTAGAATTCTTGTCGTCCCGTAGGTTCTAGTTGTAGCTACGGGAGAATCACGATCAGAGAGCATTCCTCCCCTTTTCAACTGGACCCTTTGGTCGTCGGCTTTAAAATGAGTAAATATAGCAATAAACTAGACGGTATTGAAAAGAAATTTGCGTATACAGTTTGAAAATTGTAAAGCAAAAGATCGACGGAAGCTAAATAGAATCAGAATTCATAGAAAAAACTTCGCACGAGATTAAGAAATGTATCATTTTCACATTGAGGGCTCGGAATACACATTGTACCCTTTTGCCCAAAGGAACGGCCTCAAAATACACCTAACACCATAATCTAACTTCACAATGGCTACTCAATGGCTCGAAGACATATACGACCAAGACCAACTGTGAAAACTCTCTTTAAGGAATCACAAAGGTACCAATCACACAGATTGAGGATTAAAACTAGAGATTTAAATCCATACACAAAGTATTATTCAGAAACAAGAAAAGAGAACACGAAGTACAGAAACCCAAAAACCTCACAAACGAAAGAGAGAATACAAATGAAAAGTTAAAGCTCAAATGACGTTTTAGCTGACATATATAATATCAAGCACCAGTCGTTAGATCAATCATGAAGATCGACGGTCCAGAGCAGCTCAATGTGGTAAGATTAATGGGCTGGGATTTTGGGCCTGTTCCAAAGTGTATCGGGCAATGTCAAATAATTTCCAGGAATGGGCCAAGCCCAATTCATCATTGCCCACACCATTGGAAGGAAATGTCACAAATGGCATCACAATCCAACAAAAATAAGATTTAGTTTATTATTGTTAACACGTGTACAGCTTTAAGTATCCATTTTCTTCTTGTCCTAGAATCAATCTAATGAAGCAGTTAAAACTCGCAAACGTTAGGTTATGAAATAAAAATTATGTTGTCGTTTTAAGAAATTTTATTAATGTTTTTAACCAATCAAAATCCCACATACGTATGATGATCTCAATTAGTCTTAGATGATAGAAGTTGACAAAAGATGAATTTCTCTTTGATTATTCCATTATATTATCTCCAAATTGGTCAGAATTTGGTGGATTGTTCATCCAGACGCTGAGGTGAGTCCACCAACTTAATTTATTTTTGCATATTTTTCTCATTTATATGCATTGACATCATAGTAACAATATCAAGTAAAATTTTCTTTTGGGAAATACTATTTATAGTCGGTGACTGCTGTAGTCATTCTATGTGATAGTTTGTTATTTGAGGTATTAAATTTTTATAATTCCGTTACCTCAAATATCGAGCTAATGTCTCAAATAACAAGCTATCACATAGAAAGACTACTGTAGTCGTTGATTATGAATAACATTATTCATTTTTATTTTTTATTTTTACATTTGAGTATATTTGAGGTGGACTACCTTGAAATTCTCAAAACTTCCGTTACTCAAAGAACTCATCGATGTCTCGAGTGATGTTTTTGTAAGCATTAGTAGGGAGGTCGTATTTCTTTGGGTTGGTAGTAATATAATGAAGACATTGAGATAACTCTATTTGTTATAATATCAAATCAATTAGATTTTGAACAATTTTCATATTAATATTAGTATATCTTCGTTGTTCTATCGATGTATTGAGGTCGCTTCTAGTTCAAAATGTTTTTAATGTTCTCTATTACTTGGTATTAGCTATGGATGGAAATTTATCATTTGTCACTCCACCAAACCTTCAAGAAACCTATATTATAATTTATTTAAATTGAATAGGTGGCCGAGTCAAAAGATTGAGACTTAGCTATCTTAATTTTGTGGTTGGAATTGCATATCAAATGTATGTATGGACACTTGGGTGGAATGGAGTATATATAATATTTTAGAAATTACCTTAAAAAATATTTCTTAAATTTGTCAGGTACTTTAGTTGTTAATATTATCTTTTCTAACAAAAAAAAAATCTGCATATTCGCTTTGACACTTTTTTGTCCCTTAATACATCATCATTTGAAATCAAAGACGGACCACAATTATAGTCCATCTAAATGAATAAATATGTATTTTTTTCAAGTATAAAGTACTAACTAGAAAAAGAAATCGAACATTTGTTCAAGAATTAAAACATATTCTTAAGTACAATGTAGAATTTATTTGGTTTTTCCAATTTTAGATTCACGAGTTCATTAAGAAAAATTATCACTATTTTCTGAATATTTTAATATAATTTTTTTTTTCTTATGTATAATGTATGAAGATTTATAAATAAAGAACATTTCATAGCCATACCGACACTAGATTATAAACAAATAAAAGAATTTTCAGTGTGAAAGGCAGAGGTAGGACCAATTGGACATTTCAAAAATAATGTCTAATCCAATGGCCACCACTCTTTCGAGTACCTTCTTTAATAATTTCTACCTAATTTATAAAAATTAAAATCAATATTTTATAAAACTTCTAAGGGAATTAGATACCCAAGATCAAATCATAAAATTCCAATTTCTTATAAATGTTATTGTGAGAAAGAAATTCATAGTATTTATCGAAGGTACACGATTTGTGCCATGCAATCATTTCAAAATTTCAATCGATTTTGACATTGACACTCATTTTTCTTTTTCATTTTTTTTCTTTCTTCATTTCAACCACACATTCCAATAATAAAATAATATTACATATAAGCCCAAAAATTCTCTTTACATTTTAACCATACATTATTTTATCAATAACTGTTCCAGAATTTATTCTCTCTTCAAAATGGACGTCAAACATGCCATAATTAAACATGGTTGATTAGCTCTTTGACTACATCCGATTTCGAAAGTCTCCAAATGAAATGAAAATAAGAAGTAAAATAAACGTGCACGAAAAAGTTAAAAACTTTAGTGCCAACGAAATCTTGATTTCCCTTTAAATCTTGATAAACAAGGTGAAAACTACATTCTCCCTTATCTTCCCCTGATTTCAAGCATTGTTCATACTTTTAAGATGCCTAAATTTCAAAAAGCAAATTGCACGAAACACTGTCAAGAATGGAATAAGTGCACCAAGTAACCCATTGTCCAAATAAAGGGAATGTTCAACCAAAAGGCAGAAAGTATAATGGGGTCAAAAAGTAAATTAACACATTTTGTTTAATTTAATTGCCTTCTATTTCGAGGAAGAATAGACTTGATTAATCCATGTCCTCTGCACAAAAGCAATAGGGCGAGGAATTTATTCACTCGCTTTATGCTAGCCCAAGAATTATTCTTTTAACATTACATGAACATCCATCCACTCTACACATATTGTACAAGACAAATGATAGAAAGGGACGACGCCAAATCCCTTTATAGAAACACCGATCTTTTTTCTGTTTTTTTTTTGTCCTGATGGAAACCAATTCAAAGCACCATTAGAAATTTTACATCACCAAATTACACCTCAACTTACTATTGACTACTTGATTTTGATAGTAGCTTTCTTCCATTGCTTGAGTTGGACTCCTTTGGGTTAACTTAGGTTGAGAGCACTTATTTTAACAGCCTCTCGAAAAACCTAATTCCGCTTGGTACTCCAACGTTCATCCTTTGTAAAGGCTCAACTTTTGCCTGTCATTCTTCTTCTGCATAAACAATGGCAGTCATCATATTAGATGAAACATACAAAAACCAGCTTCCAATATGATGAAGTAATTAATTTAGTGACTAAACTTCCAACATTAAATAATTTGGTGGGAGTGTTCCAAACTCAACAAATTTACGTAATTTAAAATTAAATTCACGTTGTATCTGAAAAATATGGGGACATGGCAAGTTAACTCATTTCCAGGAAAACCGTTTTGGACCTTGAGATCAAGAATTGAACTTCTAACTCCAACCAACATCATATTCCACACTATTAGCATGAAAGGAAGTTTCATTGAATCACGCCGAATGTTGCACTAAGTGCATCAAATCTCTAGCCAAGCTGCATCATCATTTTCAACATCACATAACAAGAAAAATTACCCTCCTCTGCATAACATCTGAATAAGAACATTGGTTTGAAGAACAAAAGGGTAGTAAAAGAGTAAAGTGGGTAGTTTAGATAATGAAGTCTATTGATTCATATGACCAAAGAGGCACCTAGTGAACATGTTACATCAGGTGGTTCACATGAAGAATTGGGAATTATCACTTCAGGCAAATATCTCAACACTATATTTTCAACACCCTCATCAAAACAATCCACCAACAAGACTTGCAGAAAATGATCACGACTTTTCACTACTCCAGATTATTGAACGTACTGCGTTAACTTAGATCAACTATCTTAGAACAACCCAAGAGAAAAATATTAGACCAACCATATAGCATCATATCACCAAATTATCCATCACTCATTCACAGTACAATAATTTACTGAACCAATTCATCCAAAACCGTGTAAACTAAGCTCAACTGAACTTAAAACACAACAAAGAATAAGAAGAAAATATACTGCATAACTAATTACCCGAGGCAAAAATCAGTCCTTGAAAATAACTGTATCGGCAATGTCCATCAAGGGGGGCAAGCAATCTGGTGAAAATTTCCGTGCAAATATGTGGGAATAACTCGAATTGGATTCCCTGAGCCTGTAAATCAGCTCAGGGGATAATTCAGGAGGATAATAAGTGCGTGGATGCCCATTCACACTGTCAGTCCAATTCACACTTGTCAATGTGTAATGTGTGCATCCTTTTGGATCCTGCATTGACAAAAGTGTAGGAAAATAATGCTCCTCCGGATAACAAGATTCAACATTTAGACAAGGCAGCTTGAATTTCCTCCATAGTCGCCTATCTTTGATCACCATCAACGCGTGTTTTCGCGTTATCGTAAAAAACTGAGAACCCACTCGGAATTGATCAAAATCCACTTCTGGGAGCATTACATTTTCTCCCCTGGCATTATACCTGTCCCATAGAGTCGGCTCATCCGACAAGATCTCAATGTAACTAGGAAACTCCAAGTCTCCCGACAATTTTCTCAGATCAAATAGAAAATTATACAAATAGTTAAAGGAATGAAGCGGAATACAGTGCTGTGATATCATCGCAAAGTACGCGTTAGCAGGGTCATCAAGCATTGCAGTGGCGAGGAGGCGACGTGCAGCCGAAATCAAAGTAGGCGAAGATCTCTGAGTCCTCTTCGAGGGTATAATCTTATCCTTAAACACCCCATCTGGAGGGGTAATTTTCACTGAAGGATCAGCGTGGATGTAAATATTATAAAGATGCTCGTGTGGGTTATTACTAACGCTTACATTCGCAAAAAAGCGCTCCCACAGCGGCGCAAAGTGAAGGTCCGAATTAGTGAGGAACAGGAAGGCGATTTTGGGGCGTTGGAAGGTGGAGCCGAGTCGGGATCTGGTGGAAGGAAGTCTATCACGGTGTTTACGTGACAAATTGGCTGAATCCATGGCTATGGCCTTCTGGAATAGTGAAAGGTCATCGAGTTCATCGGGTACAGAAATTGAGATTTGGCGCGGTGGGAGGATTTTTGGGGCGAAAAAGAAGAATAAAATGGGTAAAGAAAGAAGGAGGAAAAGGGTTGGGATTAGTGTGGACGATGTTGAACAAGCCATGGCTATAAATTTATTGTTCTTTTTTTTGTTCAAAGCTGAAAATTTAGAACATCAGACTGTAACTGAAACAAGAATTTTGGAGTGCATGGGTTCTAAAAAGGGGAAAATAGAACTGGGTTTTCACATCTGGTGGCGGCGTAGGCGGAGGAGGAGGAAGTGGTGGTGTGTAGGGTTTGGCGATTGGTTAACAGTGTGCTTTGGGATTCTTGCAATGACGGTGAAGAGAAGGCAAAGGGAGATTTTGGAGGTTAGGGATAGGTGTAAGGGTGTAGGGTGTAGGGGGTGGGTGAGGTGAGGTGGTGTGGGGTGGTGATTGAGATGGGAGAGTAGATCATCAATCAATTGGGAAAAGAGTGGGGTGTGAGTGGTACTGGAAGTCTGATATAACGGGGAGAGATATATTTGAACGGCGTTAATTCAATCTTTCTTTACTTAAACGCCGTTGTACTAATTCTTTTTTTTCCCCCCCTTCTACTCTAAAATCAAATTTTAATGTAAATAATTTGATGAATTGCGGTAGATCTCAAGAAGTGAACGAATAATAAATCGATATTAATTATGAATATGTAATTAGAAATAGAGCAGTGATATTTAGCCTCACTAGAATTATAATTCTGATATATGAGTATTATACGATAAATTAAATGAAAGGTAAAATTAAATAATTTATTTAATTGTTCATGTCATTTAATGTTACATTAGCGTCGTCTTAACTAGGGTTATTATCTCAATGGAGTTAAATAGTATTACTCTTAAAAATAATATTTGACTTTTGATTTAAATTATAAGTTACTAATAATTTTAGCTAAATACATATATATATATATATAGGTGGTACTAAATTCAACAAATGCATAACTAATTTGCTTTAATACATATTAGTGTAGCTTAGGTGACTGAGATTACTCTATCAATAATAATGGTTCATTTGATTAGATTTTTGTAAAGTCAAAATATGTTTCTAAAATTACAAAGAATATATTTTGACAATTTTTTAAAAGCAAATTATCCTTCACAATTACTTTTAAAAGAAGCTAATGTAAAGTATCTTTCTCAAGATTTTTTTACAAAAAATAAAAGTAAAAACCTGCCAAACAAGCTCTAATTGAGATTATTTTCAATTCCTACTTTCCAGTTTCCATCTAAGAATTGACATATTTGGTAAACTAATTTGGACACGAGCCAAGACATCATTTGCTTTCTTTTATTTAAGTTTTTCGATTTAGCACTTACATAATAAAAATACAATTTTCACATTATACGGCATCAACTCCTACGAGATTGGCTACGCGACAAACCTCTTTATAATCCTTGGTTCAACTTGCGTAGAGGATGAAATCATCCCCCTAAAAATAAATGAATAACAAAAGAGTATAACCTCCAATACAAGATCATCATAACTCCTTAAATGACAAAAACTCGTAAAATAATACAATACAAACCATGAAAAGAAAACTATTGGAACCCATATTTTCCTTTGAAATTAATCAACATCCTTTAAGTGTGTTGGGTGGCGACTTTGTATAGTAGGAGCACGCAAAGTAGATTCGCTTCCATTTTATACTTCCTATCGAACGGATTTTCAAACAAATGGTTGCCCTTTCCCCCATTGTGGAAGATTAGATTCTCCGTTGTTGCCTCCCGTAGGAGTCTAGGCCATGTCTCGGTCTCAATCCCAATATTAGAACTCTGAGATTCACTATTTAACCTTCATATAATCACTTTTTAACTTGCAATTTCTCCCCTCTTGACTTGAGATTGATGGAATAAATGATTGACTAGGCATTCCAACTATGAGGAAACTGAATGAAGATGGGCAGCATACATGATTCGACCAATAAATACAATAATTTTCCGTTAAAATAATCAAAATATATCTCCACCATTCTTATTTCCGCCATAACAAGCCAATCTCTTAACTCAGCCTGGTGCAAGAGAGATTACGAACTAACATAGTAATACGGAATCTCCTCACGTTATGCACCCTATATGTACAGATAAAAAAGGCAGTTGCTGCACCAGTTCGAGTCCCCTCAGAGCCACTGGAGGTTTACCCGGTCGTTAACTTTAAGGTCCCGTGGGATTAGTCGAGGTGCGCATAAGCTAGCCCGGACATCGGATGTTATCAAAAAAAAAAAGGTAGTTGCTGAATATGATAATAAGATCTTATGTGTGATGATCTAAAGGCTAATGATCAACTAGTGGATTGGATTTTGAAGGCTTTACACCACCTCCATTCGATTTGGATTTATATATGACAGGCTTATGAGCGGAAGGTGACCTTTGATAGAATTTCTAATTGAACCTCATATCCTAGACCTGATCAAATAAATCGTAGAAAAGAAAACACGTGCAGAGACTACAAATTAGAAAGACATAACTTCATAAACAAGTCTCAGTTTTAATTAGATTTATTGATGATCATGGACACTTGCAATAATTTCGACTTTATACGACTTCCCATGAGTTGAAAGAGAGACTGACTGCTGCTAGGAAGAGACAGCTGCTTATTTTCTAGTTTATCTGAAGAATTTGATCTTTCTTTAGGATTGCTTCGGGGATCTTGAATCGACATTGTGCCTTGAGGTAGCTTCCTCGGCCAAGTCTTCAATAGATGGTTTAGACCTTAGCGCAATTGGCGTTTCTTGCGTGTTTGCTGACTTATTTGGTGAAGAACTTGTCGACCTCACTTTTTGTAGAGGTGTCGTGACCAACATATCCCAACTCCTCTTATGCCCACGCGGCTCCTTCCGCACACTTGGACAAACCGTTAGAGCGTACGACTAATCTCCGGTGGTAGGGAAGATGACCTCAGGCACTCGACGGCAAGTTAGTCTATACAAGAGTATATATTTGGGTGTGGGACGTACTAAAGACGTAAGCTACTTTTAAGTAGAAGAGGTTAAGACTCAGGTGTAATAGAGAGAGTAAAAAGGGCAAAGTTATATATTGAGAGCATAAACTTCCATTACCTTCTAATGACACAATGCGTAAAATTTTATAGTAGCAGAGGATAAATGATAATCATTGGATGAAGTAACGAATGGTCTTATCCTGAAGGTCAAGGTCTTTTCTTAGGTATCACTCCATCAATCCTAGGCTGACATGCATTTAATGATTCTAAAAAGTAGTCATCCTAATGCTTGGGTCTGTCCTTCAATTGTAGACTAACGATTTGACCTTAAGGTGCTGCTGCAGTGAGTTGTCACACTAGTCAGCCACATGTAGATCTTGTACGAAAGATCTTTTGTGAAGATGTAAATTAGAAGATGCCTTTTATAAATGTAAAGGTTTGGAGCCTCGCACTTTGTCCTTATAGCATACATGACACTTCGGCTCGATCATTGGGGTTGGCCTCGACATGGCACCTCGGTTGAAAGTGATGCATTACCCCGGCTACCTTGTATAGCCTCATCTTGGTCAGGTAGGAGGTGACATGGAGTAGTGGCCTTGTTGATTTTCTTAACTGGCTGCCACATTGGTGATAATTTAGAGCCTTTTCATAGGAGGGATAACAAGACTAAAACCATCGGAATGAGATAACGACCTTTTCCATTTGAGATATTAGAGTTAATTGTTGCGTTTTTTTCTATTGCGAGTATACGATATCGAAACAAGTAATGCAGTGGACCTTTGAGTCCGGACTATCGTTCCTATGAGGATAATTCTTTAAAACTATTAATCTAAAAAGATTGACCTATTTGATGAAAGCAAATAAAGAATTATGTGTAGTTATTAATTTTTGATTTAAACAATTGAAATAAAGTAAAATGCACATAAAGATTGATTGAAAATTCAAATAATATATAGAAATTAGGAATAGACAATTTCACATGTTGATCACCTTTAAATCTTAATTTAAGATTCAATAGTTTAATGTAGTGTTTAATTGGATTATTTTATAGTATTCAATTTACTACTCTTGAGTTTAAACAAAGAATTATGTATAGTTATGAATTTTTTATTTAAATAATTGAAATTAAGTAAAATGCACATAAAGATTGATTGAGAATTCAAATAGTATCTAGAAATTACGAACAGACAATTTCACATGTTAATTACCTTTAAATCTTAATTCAATATTCAAGAGTTTGAAATAGAGTTCAATCGAATTCTTTTATGGTATTCAATTTACTATTCTCGAGTTCTCATTGAACCTATATAACTAATTCAATCATATATCTCTATGTGAATTTGCCTTAATTAAATGAAATATTAGTTCTAAGAATTCATATGCTAATTGCAATATTTAGTATAGGTATCTCTCCATATTATACTAACATACATAATTTTACTATATGATCCAAATTTCAAACTCACCTATCGATTCGTAAAAGATTCACAAAATCTTTAAATTAGTGATCAGATAATTTAATTCATTAAACTTATAGCAAAATCAGCACATATATGATAAAATCACAAGAATCTTGAATAAAAGATAAAAGGGTCTCAAGTAGATTACATTGTTTGCCCTAAAATACAATTAGCTACTCATAATAAATGAAAAAAAAACAAAAAACAAAAAGTTATTATTGAATAAATCACCGGATTTTGAATATAAATGTAAAAAAGAGATAAAGCTTGCACCGGACGTTCTTCATCTTCCAATCAATGCTTCAAAATGTGAATATTTTGATATTTTCCTCCACCGAATTGCTTTCTTCAATCTCTCATTGTAGTCTCTCTCTCAATCTGTAGCCTCCTCAAAAGTGCTAAGTCACATCTCTTTATACTCATCCCCACGATTGTATGAAAATAAGGTTTCTTGTGGGCTCAAAAGTTAGCCTAAAAAACAATTCCAGGCATGTCCAGGAGATGTCACTGTGCCGCGTCCAGAAACCTCCACACCTCTGATATGCTCTGCTTTGTGGTGCTTCTGCGCCACTCTTTCCTCGGTATTTCGATTTGATTATTTTATCCTTTTGTTACCATGCCCATGGCCTTGTCTCTTTTCTTTCCTTGATTTGCGCCGTCTCACCACTTCTACAAAACAACACTTATAAACACATTAAAAACGTTACTACCTGTAATATCTAGCTCATAATTAAATTAAAAAGGAATAAACCCATCATTAATACTTGAATGAGAGGGATCAATTTTCTCATTTGCAAGATTTGATGACAATTTCTTCTCTGCAAATTTTAACTGAGTTTGTCTTCCGTTTCTTTGAGGTGGGCAATTCATATTTCACGAGTCTTCGCTTTTGTCCATTTTCATAGAGGGACCAATGTCGTTTTAATCATATTAAATAGAAAATTGAAATCTTTAAAGTCGTGGTCGAGGGGGAAAGAGGCCAAAGACTCAATCACGTATTTTTGTTTAGTCCGCTTATTCTCCTAATAAGATCATATTTGGTTCAACTAAAAAAATAAATTAAAAAGAACAATTAATTTTAATTATATAATTTATAGAATTCATAACTTTTCAACCATATATTCTATTATTTTTTATTGAAATTTATTAAAAAATTGATATTAATCTTATCAAACGAGAGCTATGTCTTGTCGTTGTAAATTTTTATTTAAAAACTTTCGTTTTCGTCAACTAAAACTCATAGTCTACTATTTCATCATCATCACGATCAACAGTGTGCAACCTACAAGTTATTGCATATTTTTTGTTCAAGGAATCATTGAAAGATTACAATCTCTTTAAACATTTTGAAACTATTTGAGATGTTCGAGTAAACCTAACAAAAACGCACGAAACATCTTTCTGAAATCATTTCATTAAATTAAGCGAAAAAGAAAAAAATGAAAGAAAAGGAAGGCGCAGAAGGGTCTAGAATATTCTAGACCTTCAGCTTTTCTCAAAATCCCGGAAGAACAGCTTAATTACCAATCAACGGTCACGACCGTTTCCCCATCCCTCATGTAGATTTAATCTCCACCGTCGATACACTCGTTCATTTACCTACACAACCTTCCACTCATTCTTGGTCTCTCCCTCTCTAGTTCTCTTCGCAGCACCTTTTTTTCTGTGAAATTGACGAAATCTCACAGAGCTACAAATCTTGATCCATATAACAATATAGTAAATCAAGATGTTTGGGAGGGCACCGAAGAAGAGTGATAACACCAAGTTCTACGAGATCCTCGGGGTGCCTAAAACGGCGTCGCCGGACGATTTGAAGAAGGCGTACAAGAAAGCTGCCATCAAGAATCATCCTGATAAGGGTGGAGATCCTGAAAAGGTATTCTCTTTTTTTCCTCTAAGATTTCGATTTTCTTCCGCTAGCATTGCTTAAGTTCGATAGTGAAAATTATGTGCATTTAATAGCTGATGTAATCTTACGAGTTAATTCGATTACTAGAAATGTAGCGGTTCCGTTATGTAATTAATTGTCTATATTGTGTAAAATGCAGTTTTGATTGTATGTTTACTGTTCATTTTCTTTTGATTTTGGAGTATTTGATTGTCTATATTCTGGATTAATGGTTGTTGTAGAATAAGGAGAAAGGGGAGCAACCTTCTAGATACTGAAGGAGAAGCTGATAATTTTAAGTAGGAGGTGGAGAACAATAGAAAAAGACGGCTTTCATTTTCAGAAGAAGTTTTTGAATTGTACTACTAGTTTAATAGGTGTATATATTTTTATTTCAAGTATAAAATTAAGGAAAATTAATATTTTTATGGACTCTTTCATAAAAAGGAATATGAGCATAAGTTCTTATGATGTACCTTCGAGTCGTTTTATTTCAAATTTTAATATGAGCTGTTTCAATTCTCATTATGTATCTTTTTTTATTGCAATAAAATGAGTTTGATCAAGTTATATAATTAAGGGTTAATTCCACAGTACCTTACCCACATTTCTTATATTGCGCTGCGAAACTAAAGTAGCTTATTAAGAGGAATTTTTAGCAGAGTTCGTGGAATAAATTTTCATAAGCCATGTTTGCATTTGTATACATAAAATTGGATAAAAATTTTGTTTAAAAACTGGAACAGAAATTCAGATTAAAATTCAATTTTGTGCCCTGGTTTTGGGTGCTAAATATCTACCTGTCTTCCTTCCAGAAGGCAGCTTCAGGGTTTTACATGCCATATAATCTTTCAGGTGTGCTCCACTTACAAGTTTGCTCTTCAACTAATTCTTAACCATCAATTTTATTGTATGTTCATTATCGATTTAATCGGTTCCAATAAAGCATGTAATTTTAAGCTGCTATTTACCCGTCTTTTGATACTTTGAAGTTACCTATCTGTAAAGCTATGAATATGATAGTCCATAAAGGTGTTAGATATTAGATGTTTTAATAAGCATTATATTAAATTTTTGGATTCTCTCGTTTTGAGTCGGTGAAGTTTGTTGTAGTACGATTAAATGAGGTCTTTTACCATCTCATTCAGAAATTGAAATTTGGGCAGAGCTCGTCTAATTTGGTTTAGTTAGACAAAGTTCTCAGTGAAGTCAATTAGATTTCAGGTGGTGTTAATTTTGTTGGTATTGCACCAACATTTCTATTGCATGATTTGATCTTGTGACTATAAATCTTATTGAGCTGGGATTATTCCAGTTTAAGGAGCTTGCTCATGCTTATGAGGTTTTGAGTGATCCGGAGAAACGTGAGATCTACGACCAGTATGGTGAAGACGCACTCAAAGAAGGAATGGGTGGCGGCGGCGGCATGCATGACCCATTTGATATCTTCTCTTCCTTCTTTGGTGGGAGTCCATTTGGAGGTGGGACATTTTATCCTGCTTTTTATTTCATATGTTTGAGAATATAAGAATGTTTTTTTTATTTTATTAGTTTTGATAGTCCTCATATAACCTTGTAAGTGGAACGTACCTTGAAGGAGGAATTCTTTTGTTGATATCTAGGTGGTGGTAGCAGTAGAGGACGGAGGCAGAGAAGGGGAGAGGATGTTGTACATCCATTAAAGGTCTCTCTTGAAGATCTCTATGTTGGGACCACCAAGAAGCTCTCTCTATCACGAAATGTTCTTTGTTCGAAGTGTAATGGGTAAGTTTTTAGGCTCCTGTTGGAAGTGGTTAATGCGTGTTTAGCTAAATCGCTGCACCATATTTCATTTTCTTTGATGATTGGTATCTGTGCATTTTCTCGTTTTCAGAAAGGGATCAAAATCTGGAGCTTCAATGAAGTGCTCAGGGTGTCAAGGAACTGGTATGAAAGTTACAATTAGACAGCTCGGCCCAGGTATGATCCAGCAAATGCAGCATGCTTGCAATGAATGCAAGGGAACAGGAGAGACTATTAATGATAGAGATCGATGCCCACAGTGCAAAGGTGAAAAAGTTGTTCAGGAAAAGAAAGTTTTGGAAGTCAACGTAGAGAAGGGTATGCAGAACTCACAGAAGATTACATTCCCCGGAGAAGCTGATGAAGCGGTGAGATGGTTCAATCCTGTGTTTCTTTTGTAGGATTGATTCTGCCAAGTCCGTAAAAATTGTTGGGTACTTAAGTGTATTTTGTTTCCTTACAGCCTGACACCATCACTGGAGACATAGTTTTCGTCCTCCAGCAGAAAGAGCATCCAAAATTCAGGAGAAAGGGTGATGACCTCTTTGTGGAGCACACACTTGCGCTCACAGAAGCATTATGTGGATTTCAGTTCATCCTGTCCCACTTGGATGGCAGGCAACTCCTTATCAAATCACAACCAGGAGAGGTTGTGAAGCCTGGTTCGTCCTTTTTAATATTTCTTGGTTCCAATAATGAAATTCTCAATTCCTATGATGTCCTCTTATATACTGGTCTGTTGCATACAAACCTTGTAGATTCTTTCAAAGCTATCAACGATGAAGGAATGCCAATGTACCAGAGACCATTCATGAGAGGCAAACTATACATTCATTTCACCGTGGACTTTCCAGATTCTTTAAATCCAGATCAGGTGAAGGCCCTTCTTGAAGTTCTGTCTCCAAAGCCCCAATCCCAACTCACAGAGATGGAGCTGGACGAATGTGAGGAGACTACATTACATGATGTTAACATCGAGGAAGAGATGCGGAGGAAACAGTCTCAGCACCAGGAGGCCTATAATGAGGATGATGATATGCATGGTGGAGCCCAGAGGGTGCAATGTGCTCAGCAGTGATGAGCCTGCTGCGAATAATTGGGTTAGTGGGGTGCGTTTGATGTCGGATTTGTTACTTGATAAATCCTCTAATTCTATAAATGTGACATAGCTGATTCTATCCTCTATGAAACATGATTTAGTTTGTGTATTTCTGTTATTGTACCTTATGTCATGATTCTTTTTGCCGAAATGGTAAGTTTGGTTTAGCTACCGCATAATCTTTGATGTTAATTATATATGTTTGAATCGAAGTGGGATGTGCCATATTGCAAACTAAATTGCGAGCAAATGATCTATCATCACTGTATAGAATGACTTGTTTGGTAAGACAAATTGTTTGGTAATAAAAAGTATTAAAGGGGAAAAATAAATTGAAATTTGTCCCCTCTACTATTTAACCATGTCCAATAGTGCATATGCTACAGCCTACAAAGGTCATAAGATGTAATAGCAGGGTTTGAACTAACAGTTGTCTTGGAACAAAGTATCTTTTCTACGTTGGAATTTTGAAATCAGAAACACAACTCTACCAATCAATACTAATTTGTGCAATTTTCACCTTATTCTGGAGATACCATAATGTTTCAGGTGTGTAAACTTTGGGTTTATCATCAGATTTTATGCGCAATCTTGGAACATTTACAAGACTATATAGCTCTGTCTAATCACAGTTGTTTCCAATATCTGGATCCATCATCACATTCATTAAAACCTTCGTCTTCTTTTGTACGCCATTTTGAAATATGGCCTTAATAAGAATTCCATCGCGAAAAGTTTTCAGTAATTCTTTTCAACCCATGAGTCGCCTTCTTTATATCTTTGTATAGAAATGCTTTCACAAGAATGTTTTGACTTAAGTACCCCTTGAAAACTTAACCTGCAAGCATGTACAACTAATTTGACAATTCATGAGATATAAACATCTTGGCCATTGATTTGAACCACATCATTGTACAAGTAGTTTAACTCGGCCGAAATAATGAGTTGAAAAAAATTTCAAAACACCTCATGCTTTTTTCTCCGAACTCGTTTCTTTTCATCTTGTCAATGCATCTCAGGATCAAGGTCTTGTCCTAAAACAATGAACACGCGCTGTCAATTCTGTAAAAATCAATTTACAAATACTGCTAAAAATCTCATAAAAGGCTAAATAAGTGATAAAACACAAGTGATCATCAATGGAGGCATACGAAGTTGATGTTCCTGCATATTTTCTCTGTCCAATCTCCACGCAACTGATGAAAGATCCAGTCACAGTTGTGGCCGGGATAACCTACGACAGGGAAAACATCCAAAAATGCCTGTTTTCAATCAAGAACACAACATGTCCAGTCACAAAACAACAAGTATTAGAAACGGATCTCACTCCTAACCACACTCTCCGTTGATTGATTCGGGCCTGGTGCACTCTCAATTCATCCTATGGCGTTGAAAGAATTCCAACTCCTAAGGCAACGGTCAACAAATCCCACATTCTTAAACTCCTCGATGAAGCCACGAAATCACCAGAAGCACAGCTTAATAGCCTGCAAAGACTCCGATCCATCGTGCAATCAAACGAAAGCAGAAGGCATTTGGAAGCTGCTGGCGCAGTTGAATATTTAGCATCGATAATAAAAAAAGATGCATTCGATAGGGATCAAGATTCAGATTTTAGTCTGGAAAGTGAAGAGGCATTGAACATTCTTTATCATCTAGAAATCTCAGATTCAGTTTTGAGGAAAATCTTAGGAAATGATCAATTCTTGGAGGGTTTATTGCACGTATTGAAATGAGGGAATTACCAATCTCGAGCTCATGCAATAATGATACTTAAATCTGCCTTAAATGTGGCTGATCCAGTGCAGCTGTTTGGAGTTAAGCACGAATTCTTCATCGAAATAGTCCAGATTTTTCACGACAAAATCTCGCAGCAAGCTTCCAAGGTAGCGTTGAAGCTCCTTGTGGAGCTATGTCCATGGGGAAGAAACAGAATCAAAGCAGTCGAGTCAGACTTAGTTTCCGCATTAATAGAGCTTCTTCTCGACACATCTGAAAGAAGGGCTTGTGAGCTAATTTTGACAGTATTGGAAAGCTATGTGGTTGTGCTGAGGGCCGGGTCGAGCTATTGAAACATGAAGCTGGACTTGCCATTGTTTCCAAGAAAATAATCAGGGTTTATCATGTGGCAAGTAATAAGGCAGTAAGAATAATTTCTTCAATTTCAAAGTTTTCATCAAATTCCAGGGTTCTTCAAGAAATGTTGCAAGTTGGGGTAGTCAGTTGTGTTTGGTGCTTCAAGTAAGCAGCAATCAGAAAACCGAAGAGAGGACTAAGGAAATCCTTATGCTGCATTCTAGGGTTTGGAAACAATCTTCTTGTATTCCACCTCAGTTAATCTCCTTATCCATCCACTTAATTTTTTAACGGAATGGAATTTGATAAATGAGGTGAACAGCCTCGTAAAATTAAATTCATGTAAAACTTTCCTTGATATATAGTTCTGGCATGGAATCTGCTGTCAAAAGTTTGCAAAGCATTTGCCCTCGAGAATTTGTGGAGGACGGGACGGGGACATGAATTAAAATATTTCTATTTATAGTCCCTTTATTTATTTATATATTTTTTTAAACAAAATTTATATTTAAAAATCTTTAAAAAAAAAAGATTCGAGGCTAGGCGAAGTAACTTGGGGAGGAGAATAGTATTTTGCCTGAAAAAAACACTAGTACAAATGTTACAAAAATAAAAAAATTGTGAAAAATTTTATTAAAAAAATAGAGGGTTACATTTTTTGATGTAAGATAAGATATTGCGATCTATAATTTAATATAACAAGTCACTGTTACAATATCGCACAATTTATTATTACGATCACATATTAGTCACAAATTAAATGATCACATAAGACACAATTTATGGATCACAATAGGAGTGAACACGGGTCGATTTGAGCGGTTTGTGTTATATTTTTCAACTCAAACCATTTCACGCGATTTGAAATTTTTCCAAACCAAACCATTTCATTTTTCAAACCAAACCAAACCAAACAAAATCATTATTTATGGTTTGATTCGGTTTTAATATGCGGTTTACCTATCGATATTATAGTTATATGTTTAAAACAAGTTAACATAGACATTTAAACAAAAACTAATAATGTTAAATTACATTCATATTTGTCTAAAATTCGACATATAAAAAAAAAAGAAAAAAATAGTATCAAGTTAGCATCTAGCAACAATTTTACAAGCAATAATATCAAAATAAGTACAAGAGTACTAACCTCTCATTTGATAAAAATTGGATCAATATCCCCTATTGTAACACATGATTCCGCCTATGTATGATATGCAAATATCAAAATATTTATTAGTTTTTATTAATGATATTAACAAGAACTAAGAAACAATATGCATAAAATATCAAAAGTGATAGTAAAAATAAATGACACATTCCATAGCTTTCTCAGAGTTATTCAATGATTTTATCTCATCCAAATATTGACGAATTACTATAAGTTCATTGTTGTTATGCAACCAATTCTTCGTGCATATTAAGGCTTCAATCATTTTTCCACTCAATGAACTCCCAAATGAGTCAAGAATCCGATCACTCATGGAAAATGTCGACTCTGAAGTGACCGTAGATATTTGAATTGCTAATACATCTTTAGCAATTTTAGAGACAATTTTGTACTTGTGCGCATTCAATTTCCACCAAACTAATACGTCAAACTTGGGATCGGTCAAATCTTCACAACGATCAGACAAATAATCAACCAAATCATTCTTTTCAGATTGCATGTTTTGCATAAATTTACTTTAAAAATAGAAGGAATCTGTTTAGAAAGACCGAAAGCAGGTTGTGAAGGACTTGGACCACTATTTTTGGTAGCCTCATTTGATGAAACTGATAGTAAAGTGATTGGAGTCGTCATTTCTTCATAGCATGCATACAACTTGGAGTGTCTCTTCAACTCTTTTTAACAACATTTTTGCAATTTCTACATCATAAATAAGTTCAAACCCGACTTTAAGAAGTTCCAACTTGCATCTTGGGTCAAGAACTGTTGCAATGAACAATAAGTGATTAAACTTTTCAACATGACCCCAATACTTATCATATTTTTTCCGCATAGTAATTGCCATGGTTCCCATCAAAGTGTTAGGCTCTTTAGCTGATTCATTCAACTCTACATGAATTTCATATATTTCTTGAAAAAAAAAGAGTTAGAAGTCACTTACTTAGAGCCACTAAATTTTAAAGTCATTTCATATAAAGTCCTCAAGAACCTAACAAATACTTGTGCTCGATCCCAATCAACATGTGTTGGTGGTCCATTTATATTTCTTCCATCAGACCTGTTTTTATTAAAATAATTTGTATAGTTTCCATAGCTTTCCAAAAGAACAAATGTTTTTTTAAACTTCGTAGCAACTTGCAACATCGAGTATGTGGAATTCCATCTAGTCGTGACTTCCAAACACAACAAAAACTCAAGACTCAATATTTGCTTCCTTGCAACTCTCCTTGAACCTTTTTAGTCATTATGGGAAGATCTAACAAATCTCATTGCATATATGTTTGGCCACAATAATTACATTCTGCCTTTTCATCTCCTCGCATTTTAAAATGATCCCACACCTCGGACATTTTGTTTTCCTTTATGCCTTTTCCATTCATTTTCATATCTTCAGGGTCATCCTCTAATGGAATCGCATCATCGGCTTCTTCTGTAATTGGATTCATATCTGAAAAAAGAGAAAGAAACAACGAAGGAAGCTAAGGCATGGAAAAGAAATAACACGGTGATACAAGAAGAAAGCCATGGAATGAGTTCCCGAATACTAAAATTTATAATAAATTTTTGTACATTGTGATATTAGCTTTTAGCATAATGAATAAATAAATTTCACAATCTATTTGGATTTTTAATAAAACAATGGTAAATTTATATCATGTATTGCATTTTTTACTGGTGTATATTCATTTGCTGGAATATACACAAAGGAGGTCTTAAAACATGAAAATGTGCAATGCAAAGCACTATAGTCAACCCATTGATGTGGAATGTTTAGATTAACCAAAACCTAACCAGGTGAGTATTGTGCACTCAAGTGCAAACAACATAGGAAAAATACCAGATAAACAATATAAAAATATGATTGTTCAGCATTAAATTACAACAATAAAAAAAATGACACAATTCTACATCTACTAAACTAGAGTGCAGGCACACACAAAACTAAATGATCAAGTCTACATTTTATTCATTATCTTTATCCCCAATTAAAATATTAAATAATACTACTATTTATTCAAAATTAAGGGAAAATGAGAAAACGTAAAGAGAAATTCATTCAAAATTCTCTGCTCAAATCAGTTCTAAATCTTCTTTTACGTTTCTAGAGAGAGAAAATATAAGGTTTTGAACCCGATTTTTAATTTCTCTTGTATACAAAAATTATGAAAAATTGTTTCGATACACAAGGAAAAAGAAGAGAGGCTCACATTCAGAGTGACAGCCAGTGGCGGTAGGCAGTGGTGGAGAAACGGCGTCGACGGCAATAGGCCACAAGCGTCAAGTTGGTACTGCATGGCGTGCGTCAACACTGTGGGATAGAGGGAGGGAGCTAGGACTTGATAACTTTGCTTGTGTTTTTGCAAAGGCGTAATTGCATATATGGCTGGGCAACATTCACAATTTCACAATCAATTCATTTTGTAATTATGGGCCTAAATTATTATTTTTTTACGAATGCCAACTAAATATTAATGACAATGACTTACTGGCTTATTCGTTATGCATGAGTTAGGTTAATTAAATTTGCACCCTCCAAGAAAGTATACTTTAAATTCTAAAAACTATACTTTAATAAAATTTATATATGAGAATTTTTAATTTAATAAAAATATTTTTTTAATTACAAAAAGTGCGGTTCGGTTTGGTTTTTTGGGATTTTTAAAATTGAAACCTAAACCAAACCATTTTGAAACGGTTTGGTTCGGTTTGAGAGAAAAAAATCGCGGGTCCATGTGAACCCAAACCAACGACTTCGATTCGATTTGCGATTTTTTTTGTGCAGCCCTAGATCACAATCACATATTTAATAGTAAGTCACATATTTAATAAGTTATAAATAATTTTATAATCACATATTACTGAATTAATTGGTCACATATATTATTCATCCACCCCATTCTACCATCGTCGATATCGCCAAATCGCTGCCACCACCTCAATCCACTACCAACAGCACCACCACCTTGACCTCAAATCCACCCCCACCACCTCTACCATCCAAACTACTTTACCACCTCTACCATTTAAACTATTTCAAAATCAGATCTACGTAACCACTAAATACTGAAGTAAAATGTTGTAAGTTAGGGCGAGGGAGCAGGAGGTCATGTTGGCAATGTTACTTGCGCAGCTGTAGAAGGCTATGAAGGGATCAAGAGAGATTGCTGGAGGGATTGAGTTTAAATGGAGTAACAAGAGAGATGGTGGTTCTGAGAGAGAGAGAAAGAGTAGAGAGAGATGGTTATAGAGCGAGAAATGGTTAGAGAAAGACAGAATTTGGGTAATTTTCCCATTTTACGTTCAATAGTGGACATAAGAAAACTGACTTGATAGGGCAAATGGAAGTGTTCTGTTTTTTTTTTTAAAACATTCAATGAAAATTCATCAAGTATCTGTTTGTTTAAAATTTTGTCATTGAATTTGTTCCTGTAGCACAGGACTGTCCACTCTGTGGGCTTAAGCCTTAACATGGCAAGTGCAGATTTGTTCAATTAGAGGTTTCATGCAAGTTGCCCGAAAAGAAATTCCAGTCAACCTAACCCAGCAAAAATTAGGTGAGAGGAATTGTCTTATAATTGGACCAATAATAAGTCTAACCTATGTTGGACTCTTTTTGATGGATCTTAGAAAATGAAAACATGTGTTACATGTCATTTTTCTCCATGCAAGAGAAAAATGACCATTTTTTTTTTGCATGCCTCAATAATTTGTTTTTATCAATTTTAATAGTTAAACCCTGCATGTTATTTTAACTCAAGACTAAATAATACGCGTTGAGGTAACATTTTACACTAGTCGAGCAATATAAAGAAACGGTTCCATAAACACCAGTTATGGAGTTGATTTCCTTTATTACCAGTTAAAAATACATCGAGTTTACACAGCTTCTGCATAATGAAACATGGTATTGACATGCAAGCATTAGCATTAAATACGACATGGATGTTGCCAAAAGCTGCCAAATATAAACATTCATTTTAGACATACATTAGATTTTTTACGATAACGGATATTTTCCATAAATACATTAAATTTTGTTGCCTGTCTTATAAAAGTGCTTGATGTTGAAGGTGTGAATGAGCCCTCGATCTCTTGAATTCTTCATGCCACGAAGTCTGATAAGAGCTGAGCTGAAAATGGCTTCCTATTCTGGAAATCAACAATCTGATCATGATAGCCAATGTTTGAATGGGATTCTTGAAGATTATTAATCGTATTGTAGTTATTTTCCACTGTTCCTGCAGCTTCAATTCTTGTTCCCAATTTAATGTTTTCTGAAGGTGGCAGTCCAAGAGTGAGAAAAACATTGTTTCCATGGAATCTTGTACCCAGTTGCTCAGATCCGTTAAACCTTCCGAGTTCTTCTACTGCATACGTATCGAATCTGTTACTATGACTTGTATTAGCAGCCATTAATGTTAAATAGTTGTCTCCTGACAACCCTTTGCTTGTCTGATCTGCAGCTTTTGTTTTCATTTGCATTGGAAATGTATTGCTTGGAGAATTCTGCTTGCCATTTCTTGGGTTTTTTGAGTTCTTTTCGGGTATTCCCTCCATTTTTCCATTGTTATTCTCTTCTAGAGCAGTGAATTTTGAGACCATTTCTCTCACAGCAGCTCCACTTTTGTTTGTGTTTTCTTCGGAAACGTTTGATTCTGAATTCTTCATTTCTTCCGAGTACATCTCCTCAACCATAGGTTTCCATAGCCGAACACGAGCATTTATGAACCAGTTAGACACCTGCAATGGTATATAGATCATCTTATATTGATAAAAATCTCAAATCAAATTCAACAATTAACTTAAACTACACATTTTATGGACTTACAACTTTTCAACCACGCATTTATGAACTTTTATCAAAATTTGATTTTAATCTACATCAAACGGGGACATAATTATCTCTCAAGTTGCATGCCAGAGAAAGTAAGCCCTTTTCCAGGAATTTTCTATCATAGGACAAGTTTACTTTGATATGCACCTTGTGAGCTAGTTTTGTGGGTAAAATGTCTCTCACCCACGAGCCATCTTGGCTCACAAAGACCATATCCGTCATAAGATAAAAACCCTTTGCATGTATGTTGAAAACTAAATTTAAAATATATAAATCACGTGTCACTTAAAAGAAAATAAGCTTTTAGATGACGTGTTATGATACCATAACATGTAAAGATTTTGGTTGAGTGAAGCCACCACCCATTTATGAAATCATGCACATGTCAAGTCCTTTGATGAAAAATGAATTTGACGTGCACGTGACGTGTGGAAGAAAAAATGTAAATAGATAAATGCATACCTTAAATGTCTTAAACTTTTACTGACATGAGGTGGTTTAAAAGTGTACAATAGTATATGAAAATTTCTAAGCAAATTTAATTATGGAATGGTAAAGGAACACTTCGAAAAAAAATCCACTTTCTTGCTCTAAAACCTGTCGGTGATACGATTGAAGTTGATGTTCAACCAATAATTTAACTTCGGTCACTCATTATTGATAGAACTCAAACTACATAAAATATGTATCAATATATTTACCTGACTCCTAGTAAGCCCTGTTTGCTTTGCCAGCATGTGTTTATCTGAATCCTTAGGATAACTGCAATTTGAAGTGATATTTTCATGATTCTTTGTATATATGATAATCAAATATTAAAAAAATTAAGATAATTCTTCAAATAGTGACTAACGGATGAAGGAAGTTCTCGAAGAGCCAAGCACGAAGAATTGAAACTGCTCTTTCAGGCAAACCTCTTTGAGGTCTCCATGCACTGTTTTGAATCATTCCCAGCTGTTGCAATGCCCTTTCTTGCTGGAATTGATGATCGACAAACTTAAGTCTCGAGCCCTCAAACTTTTCGCCTGAATTTTCTACCTCTCCTAAGCTCTTGTTTATTGACTTTATTTGTGCAGATATTGCATCTCTCAGGCACCGGAATTGCTTCGATATTGTCTTCAAAGCAAGTTGAGTGTATGATTTAGCTGAGCCAATTCCTGCTGCCATCTCAAATGATGCTACAACAATTTGCATTTGTTGATGGTGCTGTTTGTATCTCAGCTCAACCTAAAATATTAATGAATAAAGTAAAATGAATAAATAAATAAATAAAAAATAAGATCACTTGAATCTTTTAAATTTCTTGTACTATATGTTTTGAATCTTTATGCATTTTATGACATGGTCCCGTATTCAATATGTGAAATCAATCAATTTTTGGAGGGGGGACCAATGCATAGTGACCTGAACCCACCAAACTTGGCGCTTAAATACGCCAAGTTTTGCACGGGCCGGCCTAAAGGGAACTCAATATAATCAGTATTTTTCTCTGATTGAAGTTGAAGGCAATTATAAAAACATAGAAGATGCACTTTTGACCTGCCAACACTATACCCATTGGTGAATAATGCATGGAAATAATTAAGAAATTTCGTACCGGATAAATTGAAATCCATTTTTTGGCTATTTAGTTCGATTTCTTAACTATACGTGTGTACCGAAAATCTTAATTTATGAACTAAATTCTTCACCACCACAACTAATGGTGTTTTATTATGTGAAATCCACATGAACCCAACTCCATTTCATGGAGATTTGTCCTAAATATTGTATAATTAGCACAAGACATGATATGTAATTACTTTAATAGCCTTTTGCAGAGAAGGATAAGACTCCATAGTATCCAAAAGCAATAAGCACAAATTCAAGAAAGAAAAACAGAATGGAATAAAGAAAAAGAGAAAGGAAAAAGAGGAAGACATGAGTACCTCATCTAACATGTTAATAAGTTTAGCTTTCTTCATCTGTATCTCCTGCCTTTGAGCAGTTGTAAGTTCAGTTTCACATCCCTTAATGCCAAAGACCTGAACATTCACATCTGTCGACTCTTTGATTATCTTCCGTTTCTCTGCTGCCTCTCCAGCCACCACGCCATCGTTTTTTGTGCCTTTTCCGACGTTTACGAGCTCATCAAGAAGCTGTCGAGCAGCCTTAAGATATTTGGATCCCAAAATTACACTTCGCAGATTATTAACTCCATTAGACACAGCAGAGAGCGATGTAGATGAACCAGGTTTTGGTGATATAGTGATATCATGATTTGTAGGAAGTGACCTATAGCCTATCTGTTGAGGTGAAAGGGTCAAAGACAACCCTTGTTGTGACGGTGACACCGCTGGCCTTAGGGAAACGCCGTCGTTAATGTCACCAGAATTGGTTGCAGCCACCACAGAAGATAAATTCTGTTGATTTACACCGCCGGCTTGATCAACCGACTTCCACAGATTATAGTGGCCGCGAGGGTTTGCACCATGGGAGGCTTGAATTTCTTGCTGGCCAAGAACTGAGGAATGGTTGTGATAGTTCGAATTGGGCGATCCAACAGCTGCAGAAAGTGGGACACCAACAAAGTGGTGAGATTGAGGCAGCGGAGCGCGAGATATCTGTGCAGCGTTGACCGCGTGTCCCTCCGTGGCGGCGGAGTTAAAAAAGAGCATGTTGGCCGGTTTCTGTACTGTTGTATTGTCAGAATACCCTACATAATTAGGGTTCATCAGATAAAGTGTCTGTAGACCATCAGCTTGGATTTCTGAGCTTCCTTGGTACATGGCAGTAAATTTCAACAAAATAAACAGATTTTGCAGCTATAAATTCCTTTCAGAATCAATCACAAAACATCCATAAAAATCTGCTTTTTACTTATAAGTGAATCCAGTCCTATTTTGCTTTTCAAGAATTCTTGTCAAAATAGTTCATATCAAATCAATTATAATTACTCTGGTCCAGCTGAGCTGATTAAACCCTGAAAGAAAGTAAGAGAGAAGAAACTGATGAGGAATAATCCATGCAAAAACTTGAAGATAGCAAATGTTTTTTAACCATTAAAGATCTGATCAACTAATTTTACGGCTTCAAGCTACTCATTATTTTTATATATGTGAAGATAAGATGATTTTTGTTGAACAATATATTAAAAACAAAACAGATAAGAAAAAGACAGAAAATTTAGAAAAATAAACATCAAACATAGTATAAAGACACCTTGTCCCTCTGTCTATCTTAGGATTGAACTGGGAAATTGCTCTCTTGTCATGCTCAAATTCTGCTGCAAATTCTCAGTCTCTTCAACTGATAAGAAAAAAGAATACTAAAAGAGAAAGTGGGCTACTAATTATTGTGTGCAAGAATCAAAATTTTCTTATGATACTAAATTTTTTTCTTCCTTTCTGCTGAGAAAGACAAGGTAATAATTCATAGGTTGTTCTTTGTTTTTGTACAAGATTAGTCTCACTTTCTATACACACAAATGTTGGGTTAGGTACGTGTGTGTGATGGATAATAAACAAAGACTTCTGGTGCTTGACCTTGCTAATGTACTATCAATTGATGCTGCCACGTTTGATGAAATGACCATTTTTATTTTGTTATAATAAAAAAAAGCTTGTTGATAGGTATTTCCAAGGAGCCTTTAATAAAAACTTTACGAGGTAAATATATGTATTTAAAAAAATCCACACAAAAGATAACTTTTTTTTTTTCAAAAAGAAATAAATAAATCTATGTAAATTTTCTTTTTTTCTTAATAATTTTTTTTTTTTTTTGGAATGGGGTTATAGCATAAGGAACCCTCTAAATGGCCAGATCTGCCCTTGGATATTTCCTCCTTTGCTTTTCATTCTTTCTATGTTTTGGGAGGAAGAAAAAGCAAGTTAAAGCCCATGTATGATTTGGCTAAAATTGAATTTTTATTAGATTTCAATAAAAATTGATTTAATGTGTTATTAAAAAATTGATAAAGTTATAGATTTTATAAATGAGTTTGAGAAAAAAATATTTTTAAAATATTAAGGCCATATATTAGCTTAAATTAATAATTTTTCTTCAAAGGATTTAAGACTTCAAAGAAGTAGACTTAATATAGATCATCTTTGAGCCCATTTTTGGGCGAAAGTAAGTTTTGTAATAGTGATTTTTTGGAAAATGTGTGATTAAGAAATAAGAATATTTTTTAAATTTATGTATAAAATTAATTTAGGGAAGAATGTGTTATTGAAAATGGGTTTTATAAAAAATAAATTCAGAGAAAAATAGAGCTCAAATATAGGCACAATATTAGAGTTGATACAGGTGATTAATACTTGTAGTGATTTATTAATAAAAACTATACATGTATTAGACATTGAATTAAAAAATAAATTTAGTCCCTGTTTGACTTCATTTGAAACAAAATAATTTATTTTGTATACTCATTTTCAACCCTACATTCAAACAATAAAATATTTTGTACATAAATTCAAAAATTTTCTTTACTTTTTAATCATACATGCTCCAGAAATCATTATCTAAAATATCATTTTTACACAATAATATCCATCAAACAGGGGCTTAGTTTACACTTGAGAAAGCATACTAAGTGCAAACCATAAAAAACTTAGATACAATAAAAAATATTTTAATAATTCTTATAAACAATACATTATCTAAAAATCATCAGTCATCTTTAATTTTTGCTTTGTTGTGATTTAATTCGTGGAAATTAATGCTTAGGAACAAGAAACATGTTAACATGTCAGTTACCCTTTTCTACAGATTGGACTTGCTAACGGTATTAATAAAAGGAAAATTATGTTTGGTTGAAATAGTGCTACCCTTGACGTGGTCTATTGCCCTTCTTCCGTATTTCTTCGTCTTTTGTGGAGAAACTATCAATAATATACGGCTTTTTCCAAAACTTTAGGTGGGAGATTTTGGATGTTACATCATTTTCCATGTACCAAAACGAGTACAAGTCAATAAATGAAATATATAATTATATTTAAGCTCTTCATATGATCAAATTTGTTAATATTTTAAATCATTTGTATATTTCTTTTTGACTCGATTCATCCTTGCCTATTAGAATTAAACTTCGTTGCTACTAAAAAAAGTGAGACTAACTTCAAAGATATGAGTTCCTTAAGCGAGAACTCAAAATGCACGTGATTAGGGGCGGATTTAGGGAGGTTGATAGCCCAATTACTTTTTCATGCGAAACAAAATTATGTAACGTTTGTTTACATGTTAGTTCAGTCTAAAAGATTCTTAGTCTAATTTTGATTCCGCCCTTCATGTGATTTTTCTTTTTTAGTGGACCAATACTCTTATATTTTTATAGGTCCTTGTGCATTTGTGTTAATTCTTTCCTTGCTTGCATATTAGTGTAATTAGTTGGATTGATATCTCACTATAGAAGTCAAGAGTGATAAATAATATGTTCGAAATGCAATAAGAACTAGTTTCTCATTGAAAAAACATGGAACAACTCCCATGTTTTGCTTTCTCAGAAGTTCAGTTCCGGTGGGATTCTTTCTTTCCCGGAAAGAAACATCAAAAATGGAAGAAAAGGTGAAAAGCGAGGAGGAAAGAGTCGTAGAAATAGAATTCACTTTCGAAATGAAGAGGACTAAACAGGAACAAGAGAGACCCACTGAAAAACTCTTTATCTTAACATGTTGGATGATTGAGAATTCTCTTATCAATTTTCTCCGCATCGTATATGGCACCTATCATACATGTTCTGTGCTCCAACACAAAGAACAACTTGACATTCTCATACCATTATTGAAAATTGAGACCGATTCTTTGATTTGCCTATCAAAGAAAATATCCTCTCTATCTTAACCTCTTTCTATTTTATTTTTTGACAATTTTCCCAACACTATCTTATATCGATATACCTAGGCAAAACATCGTACCTTGTCTTATTGCAGTTCCTATCTTTATCCATTGAGAACAAATATTATCAAGAAACTACCGAATTTTATAAAGGAACTAATGAAAATATCAAATTAAGTTGGTGCATGAACTCAATTACTCAAAAAAGCAATGACAAGTGTTCAACTACATTAAATCAGCTTCAATATCACAATAATTGTCTTCATTTAATTAATAAAAAATTTGATTAAACAAGGATTTGAATGGAATCAAAAGTCAATTAATAGGGGATTGAGAAAGATGATTTTAAAGTGGGATTTATATATATACTTTAATTTCTTTTTTTTAATAAAAGTAGTGCACTTTAGAATTAGATGTCCACGATGGGTACCAGGAATTCCAATTCCTTCCACTTTCACCTCCTATTTACGTGTCTTTTTCACTTTTTTCTTAAAAAAAAATAATTATATTTGCTTTCCTCTTTCTTTAAATGTCAATGTCAACTATTACTCATCAATTATATAAGAATAATTATATTTACTTATAATTAATTTCTTTGATTACGAAATTACAAAAGATTATCGTCTCAGAGTTCAATTCCGACTTGGCCATGAAAGCAAAAATTCATAGACTAGCTTTTGTTATGTGACACTTTTCCCTCTTTGGTCACAAAAAAAGTTCGTGATTGGAATAAAGCAGCCATAATGAGACATTTTTGGAAAATTGGTTCTAATTCACATACCATGATCAAATTACACTAGTGTCGAATTGAGAATGAAATCGAAAGTACCTATTTAATAGTGATTTTAAATGGGAAATTTTCATGCTTTTTATTTATTATTTATATTAAAATAAATAAATAATTTATTTATTTAGGTTTCATATAACTCTTTTCACTTAAAAAACCTATCATTGATTTTTCTTTTTCAAAATAAAACTGTCAGTGTTCCATCGTTGATGGAACAGACGAAATATAGAGACACATAATTTATTTAACATTATCCATTAAGTTTCCTTTGCATTGCACGTATCATTTTCGGAAGTTATGCACTACAAGCTAAATGCATTACTTTCATGTACAAATATCAATTCATTGAGCTTCGACTTTTGGAGTAGGAAATTTCGTCACGTATGTTAAAGGATAAATTTTATATGAGTTAAAGATCAAATCAATAATTAAATATAAAAGTTTTAATTAAGGTTAACCTTTTAAGATAAGTCTTCATCGAATGTCTGGATTAGTGTTGTTAATTAGATGAGCCACCGTGAATGTGTTAAAAGTATAAATTCCAAACCCAAAATCGTAACGATTTAAATTTGCATTCAATTTTTTAAATAATTTTAGCAATTTTAAAGTCATGAAAACCAAGAAGCTAGCATGTTAATGTTCAAAACAAAAGAATGTCATTGTTTAATAAAATGGACAATAATTAAATCATACTGAAGAAGAAAAAAAATATAACTTTTTTATTGTTCAATTATACAACCCTATATATTACATATAACAAATATTTTTTATAAAATGATGACTCGTTTAGGAACGTCAATCTTAACTCCAAATGTTTGTATGAACTTTAGATGGAGATTGAATCGTTATGAACGCGTTGAATTCTGATTTATAAAGTTCTATTTTAAAATGTTAACTTTATTAAGAAAGTCCTTATATATGAATTAATATTTTATTTATCTTTAGTATATTTGTATTCATTAGTTGTGGGATTTATATCTGTTATGAACCAACCCGATATCAAGAACGTTGTGATATCACTTGTTAAGAAATCAACCAAATAACTAAAGACGAAAAATATGGACAATATGAAATTTAATAGATCATTCTTACAAGAATTGATCCCCTTAATCTTATCTAAACAATTCTCTCTTGTTTCTAATGTATTCAACAATGATCTAATTGTTATAATATCTCTTGAGTCTTATATTTCTCTTCGTCATCAGCATTAAATTATAAGCTATTAGGAAACCAATTTTTTTCACAGCAAAAAAAGGCCCATTTTTCTTTGATCTGCAAGAAAATTTGGCAAATCTATTTAATTGAGATTTTCATAAATAAATAGTAAAGAAACTTTGACTGATAATATATATCTACTAATCAGTAAAATAATTTATTTTTTTATATTTCCATTTTCAACAACTTCCAACAAGTTAGTCTAATACTCGACTAGTTTATTCTTCTGTTTATTACTCTATAATAAAAATTATTCTTTGCGACAAGATCTTTGTTATTAACAATACAACTATATTTATAAATCTTTTCAACTTATATTCTTAAAAGCTATAAATCGATGTAAAATGTTTTATGTGGCATACATTTAGTGTATCATATGTGACTAATTACATATGAATTATATTCCAAAATTTCGACTTTGAGTATACCGGTAGATAAAAATAAAGAGATCAAAATATCGTCATCTCTGTAAAGAGAGGCCCTAACATGGATATAATTTGAATTTACAAAGTTGGACCCCAACTACTTATAGAAAATCATTCATAAAGATTTCATTATAATAAGGTATTCATTTAGAGAATTACATTCATCGTATATTGTACATGTAAGGATATATTTGTCATGTATTCATATATTAAGATTCTTTGAGATAAATGTTGGGAAATTATTTAATTTGTCATATGGACCGACATATGTAATTAATTGTATATAAATGTTATTTTAAAGTTAAGCTCAAAATTAAAGTGATTTAATAAAAAATTAAGTAATTGGGCTTTGAACATCTAAATAAAATGTGAGCCGGATTATATGTGTAAAGACTAAATCTATTAGGATTGTATTTGACGATGGACCAGATACATATGAAATCTATATATAGGGATATGATTCTCAATTCATATGCAGTTCTCATTCTTTATGTTATCCTATCAACATAAGAATTTAGGGAGATGACATGTTGGAGAGGAAAATCCAAAACCCATAATCAAGAATTACAAAGAATAATCAAGAATCGAGATCAAGAATTAAGAAGAATGATTGAAGCAATTAAATTGAAAAACAAGAAGATAAATCGAGAGGGGATTGCAAGTTGATCTTCAAAACAAAAGATTAAAGCTTCAAGATTAATTATTAAAAATACAAATCAATGGATCAATGTCTATTAAGCATTACTTATTTTTCTTGGTGATTTGACATGTAAATCTTGACGATTATGTAAAGTTTATAAAGTTTAAATTTTATGAAAAATTTCAACAATAAATACTTGTAACTTGCAATTGAGCTTCGGAACTTACAATTTCTTTTAGGGAAATTTACTCAATCCACATTGCATTTAAGGTATATTTACAATTTGCATACCAGATTTTACAATTCTACACTCCTGCATACTGTATTTAACTTATTAGTAACAAGAAAAAAAAACATATTATGCAGAAAAAAATTGAAATATTTATAAATTTGTCATTATAAATAGCTAAACAACCAAAATACTCTTAGTTAAAAATATAAAATCACACCCTATTTATTAGTTTACGTAACACTTTACATATCGTTTATTATTCTTAAAATTTTAATTATTATAAGCTTATGAATTATTAAATATTTTTTTCTTTAAAAAATGATATTTTTATTGTAAAGTTTACAAATTTTATCATCATCATTTCTTTAAACTATAACTTAAAACAGAAAATTAATTTTAGTAAATTAATAACGTGTTGAAAAAATAGCAGACACTTCATTTAAAATATTTCCAACATTGTTAAATAGAAAAATGAAAATAATTAGTTGTCATCATTTAATAAATAAGTTATTTAATAAATATTTTTTTTATAAAAATGAGAAATATATATATATGATATTTTATTATTTTGCATTTTAAAATGAATTTCTTATTTATTTTCAAGTTTTAACATGTTGCAATTTAACAAATTTTCAAGAATTCATACATGATTTTTAAAAAAATAAAAAAACTAGTACTGTACTGGAAATACTTGAATTAATAGTTGATTAATTTTTGAGGAAGGTAGACTTATAAAGAGAGAAAAGTTAATTTACTAGACGAAAGAGTAATATAGATTACAATTACAATTTTGAAGAATCATAAATGGTATGTAAAGTGTTGATTTATTGTTTTTAATTAAGATTAATTTAATATATTTAGCCATTTATAATGACAAATTAGTTTTTTCCTGCAAAATGTATTTTTTTATTACCAAAAAGTAAATTTTAGAATACAAAATATTTAATTTTCATGTTTATGGCATTTGTCTTGAAATTTTTAAGTCCTGTTTGGTAAGAATTAAAATCTAAATTTTAATTTAAAAAGTCAAAATTAATTTTAATCACGTATTTCATAAAATTCACAATTTTTAAATCATATATAAATCAATTTTTATTAAAATTTACGAAAAACATAATTTAATTCTACTAAACGAGAGCTTAATAATCATAAATTGAAGTGAAGGCATGATTAAGTGGACAAATCACCAATAACTTTTTCTTGCACTCCTAAAGTATATTGTGAGCACGTGAACTCTATTGAAGTGTCAATTTCCAGTAGCACTATGGTAAGTGCGTTCCCACCGTAACAGCGAAGGGGTCCCATTGAACTAATAATTGGAATTTCTTCCAAAAAGTAATTGTACCCACAATATTAGCCCAATTATATTGTCCAGTTAAAGGGCTGACACGTGTCACCCGGATATGAGATTATTAGTGGGGGTAACAAGTTGTGACCACAATGAATATTATGGAATTTTCACCCCCATGCCCAATTGCAATGAATTATTCTTTTTCGATTTCCACCCTCGAATGTTTTCGAGACTTTATTGTAAAGGTGTTTATACTTGGATTGCGATATGCAGGAGTGTGTGTATTGTAGGGAGTGCAGTACGGCTAATCAGATGGTAATACGACAGTAAAAAATCAATCTAAAATATTGCTACACGATAAATTGGCACCATGGATCGAGTGCTTCAAACTAATTAACAAGACATGCAGTGATTTCAATATGTCTAAAAACAGTCTCGAGTACCAGTCCTAGATATATCGAGTTAATTGGTAGAAGTCACAAGAGGTAAGTCAAAGTAAACTATCGCCCAAAAAAAAGGAAAAAGGATAATAGTCATAATCATGTCCAAACTGAAAATTTAACACTATTCTCATATTTTATTAACTAAGTGAAATCCTTCTTATTTTCTTCATACTTGCACGACAAAATTAAATGTCACTTTATAAACTGTGTTTTCTGAAAATATTTTCATGACATGTTTGATTATGTTGATTTCTGCACATCGAATATAAAATATTTTCTTCATACTTGCACGGCGCATTTTTTTTTAATACGTGGTGGGACCCACTCATATGAGTATTCTGGTAAGCCCCTGTGAAAATAATTTATGTACATGGGGAATAATTGTAGGTTTATTTCCTTGTCTTTGTACTTATTGGAGAGGATTATTTGTGACTCCACGTTTCGTATTCTCATTGGCTCGCGTGATTCTTTAATGAGTTATGATAAGTTTCATTGTGCAATTAAGTTTCTTTGTACAAATTAATTCGATAATATCTTCCTCGATATCCAGATGTTCACGTGCAGTCTAAGACCAGATTCGAACGTTACAATTATCCAATACTTCTAGCCTAAAGGATTGACAAGATAGTTTCATTATCCCGTACTTCTTGTCTAAAGATAGTTTCATTATCCCGTACTTCTTGTCTAAAGCGTGTCCAAGACCGGATTCGAACGTCACATTCGCCTAACCCATTAGCTACTTGACTGTTTCATAATTATCATTCAGCACCCAGATGTTTGCTTGGTTGGCAATGCTTTTGCCGATGGCGGTGTTGTGCGAAGACAAGAGTGTTGACAACGATGCCTAAGGCGAAGGTTGACACACTATGTGTTCACGTGGAACGCGAAGAAGAACAAGCGGCCCTGCCACGTGTATCAGCCATGACCCTTGCCTTGCCACAATAACTCTATATAATTGCTTTCCATAAGGCTTGTGTTGTTGCCCATTATTTTTTAGCCAACACTCCTATTCTATGTTTCGTTAAAAATTTATTCGTTGTAATTATAATTTTACTCTAATATCAAACAAGTAATTGTATTTCAATTTTGTTCAATCGTATAATCATAATTTCATTTTATTTAATTTTAATCAGGTAATTAACTATGTCCCATTCGATCACTTGGATGGACGAAAATAGATGACTTAGCTGTAGTCGAGAAAAATGTTCATCGTTTATTTCATTAAATTTGCATTTTCACTTCAAAGACTAACAACAAAATATATATTACGATCGTCATTTATTATGATTGATCTTCTAAGCGTTGGTGCTTAACTTATGCTAAACACTCCAATGACATGGCACACTACAATAGGTGGAAGGAGATAATGGTTTGTTACAAAACTGATTACATCACCTATTGTAGTGTGTCCATCACTTGATGCTTAACTTATATGCTTAGGAGATCAAATTCTCATCATTTGTAGACCGTCAGTCTGTCCCATATCATAGATTTTCATAAATGAAAATGGATGAAGTTAATATAATTGATTATAGTTTTCTGATTCAAATCAAATAAAGTAATACATGTCTAAACAAAACTAAATTATGTTTACCTAGTTGAAAATGTCGCAAATGAAGTTTACCCGTTGAACTTCTACGTACTTCACACAAATTATCGAGAATATATAAGCTCTTTTCACGAATAATACTGCCGTTGACTTCTTTATATGCTTTTATATGGGGTCGACAATGTCCAATGATCAATTTTGTACGGAAACAATTTGTTATTGCACTAATTTAGATCATGTCATGTTAGACCTAATGTAAGTGAACAAGTTTAAAGTAATGGAAATACAAATTATGTGATTATGCTAATTTCTAAAACATTTGTCTCAAGTGTAATTGATAGTGGAGAAGCCCCTAAATCATATATTAAAGTTGATTGGCATATTACAAACTTTAGTACTTATTACGTATGTTAAGCTTGTTGTCATGTTAGACCCTTTTATGCGTACTAAAGTAGAGACAAATGTTTAATTAATGGGGCTCGTTTGGTAGGCTCTTTTTTTGCTTCTATTTCTTGTAGAAGAGATTCCTGAAAAAGTTTCCTTACGTCATCATCTTCTAAAAATTCTTCTACTTGAACAAAATATTTTCAAAAAATTATTCAAATATGTTCAAAAATAGCTTATTAATCACAAAAGTAACTTCTGATTTTTCAAAAACCTAACCAAATGCTCTTAACATTTTATACGTTCTAGATTACATGTTAACCTAATTATAATTATAATAATAATTATTAAATAGTTAAAGTAGGATAGGGCCTTTTGCATGCACATTGTTTGAAGACCATTTGTAAGTTGACATGCAAATGCAGTTAATAAGACTTGTTATCATATCTTTTATCACTTTGAAGAGGTTAGTGGAGTGGGTTATGATACTAAACCCTACTTTAAAATATGTGGAGATTGCTTAAGTGTGTATCATTATCTTGATAAGCCATTATTGTGGCATCACTAACTATCCACACTAAAAAAAGCCAATTCCTAAATCTTGTATATAGTTTTTTAATACAAAATTATTGCTCGCTTAACGAGTAATCCCTATGTCTCGCATGCTATGTATGTATATTGTCAGAGTTGACATTGAAGATACGCGTTGGTGAAACTGTATGTAGCCACATAATAATAACTAGACTAACGAGTAATCGCATGGATGATGACGTGAGTTTTTTTTTCAAGTATTTTAAAGTATAAATTTAGTGTTTTACTTTTAAATTTTATTTCATGAAATACTATTTGAAAAAAAAAAAACAATAAACATTGAAGTGTTATATTTCATTCTTTATAGATTAGGTTAAACAAAGTAATATAATAGCGTTATTAATTAATTTATTTTTGTCTTTCTGAACTAAATGAAAGAGATCAATCTTTTAGGGGTTGTTCTCTCTGTATTTCAGTTTTGTGCTTTGAGTTTTAAATTCATTTTGAGTTTTGTGTTTTTAGTGTCTATTTTGAAATTGTTGAAAATGTGTTCTTTTTGACATTTTGAAAAAATATTTTAAAAACACTCAAAACGCGTTTTGAAAATTTTGATTTGATTAAGTTTTCTTTGTAAATTTTTTAATTTATTTTCAAAAACGCATTTTCGAAATTGGGAAAGAGAATACGTTTTTACTGTTTTGAAAAATCGAAAATAGAAAACATTTTAAAAATGATAAAGAGAACAGACCCTTAGATTTTGTACAAAACGCTCAAAATCTCAAAACTGAAACTTTATATTTTATGTATTGGTTCTAACACACGGGTTACTTCATTCTCTCTGCAACTCGATTATGCTAGGATAATTAATTTGAGCTACCCCTTCTAAAGTTTAATTTCATTACTTCTATTGTATTCCTCAAAAATTCCTTTATATACAGCCTATCCTCTGGACAGACATATTTAGATTTTTTTTCTTTTTTTTTTCAATCTCACTCTTCACTAGAGCATGGAAATAACCCTAACAAGATTTTTCATCCAATAAATCGTGAAATTCTATTTACCTTAATCAAAGTAGTTGTGAATTTGTGATAGACCTGATAGTCAACAAAAATACTAGCGGAGATGAGATCGAGACAAATTTTACACTCGTTAAAATCAACTTATGTTCTCTGTTGAAATAGGCATCTCTTGTGCCGACAATTTCTCATTCGACATTGTTCAGTATCACATTAGTTAAGTTTAATTACAAACTTAAGTTTATTTCTTGAACACATAATGTTAAGTTTCACAAGTGGTGCTTCTCTAATTAATTCGAATATACTTTTGCCTTATAATTTTCATGTATTAATCTATTGTTTTCATTTCTTCACAAATTTATCTCTAATTCGATATCTAAATCACCAATTTGCTAACAAAGTTGCATAAAATTCTTGAAAAGACAATAAACTTAAAATTTCAAATTGACAAATTTTTTGTTGTCGAAATTATATTGG
>CAIGRP010093853.1:0-16414 GCA_903798385.1 Fraxinus cuspidata | reverse complement strand
CTCTTCTTCTTCGTCGGACGACATCAAAGAGGGAGAAGCATATCTTCAAAACGACGTCGTTTTGGTGGCCGACGGGAAAATTCGACGCGTGTAAAACAAAAACTGCCTCTTTTATATAGTTAGGATAACCAAATATTCATTTGTACATATCAATGTCGAAACATAATATGTATATTTAGAGGAACTAATGGGCCATTGCGGCTTGGGGTAAAGTAGGCTTCTCATTGATAGTCTAGGAGCCCACTGGGCCTCAGTTGATTATACAATAAGCCTACTGCTTAAGTCTTTAGCACGAGAAAATTCACAAGAATTTTGAACTTTGCTAATGGGAGCCATCACAATTGGGAACTAATAAGTTTGGTTAGCAACAACGTGTATTATATAAATAGGAAAAATTTCATATTCAAGAGATTAAGTATGATCTATTTCAAAATTAAGAAACATGATTTAAAATCTCAAAAATCAGATATTAGTTAAATTTTATCTATGAAATAATTAATTAAAAAAATATTTTATTAATTAAATATATTAAGATCAGAATTTTATGCTATTTGGTCACAAATTATTTTTTGAGTACGAGTCAAATATTTTACAAGTCACAAATTATTTTATAGTAACAAATCAAAAATTTTATAAGTAACAATTTATTCATTGATCACAAATCAAACAAATTATATGTCACAATTTATATATCAGTCTCGAATCACAAATTTTATAAGTCACGATTCAAATTTTTAAGTCACGTCTTATTTTTTAGTCACAAAATATCAAATTTATTGATCATTATCTCAAATAATTGGTCACATATTATTTATTGATCACAAATTAACTAATTTATTAATCACAATCAACAAGATAATTGGTCACGAACTTTCTCACCCCATGCCATCTCACCACAAACCACTCGTCACAACCATCACCACCACAATCGCCGTCCACCACACCACTGTCAATTATATGTCATCGAACAAAATATTTGGGGAAAAAAAATAATTTTACACCACCACCACCTCAGCAACCAACAAGCCACCCACAACAGATTGAATCAAAAAACAAAAAAAATCCTAAAAAACTGACGCGACGCTACATATTCGGGAAGTAGTAGCGCCGCCCGGCATGGGGTGAATGAGGGGTGGTTCTTAGTGCTAGAAGAGGGGGTGCATGCGGTGCCGAAATAGTTGGGGGTGGGGAAGGTCGAGAGACCGAGAATAAAGAAAGAGGGAGATGGGAAGATGTGATATCGAGGGTTTGGTGAAATTGATTTGGGGGTTGAGGATAGGATGGAGTGGAGTGGGGTGAATTAATTTAATTTTACAATATTATTATTTGTTTTCAAGTCTTATTACTTCTTGTGACACAATATCTCTAATGAAATGTAGTCTAACATCAGTGTGTTTGGTACATTCGTGAAAAACGAGATTTTTGCATAAATGTATAGAAGTTATCAGAATATATTACCACATAATCGTTTAAAACACAAAGTTCATGAAGTAGACTTCTAAGTCATGAAATCTCTTTAATTGCTTCAGTGGTGGCAATGTATTCAGATTCTGTTATGAACAGTGTAACTATGTGTTGTAACTGTGATTTCTAACTAACACAGGAATTAGACAAAGTAAACACATAAGAAAATATAGATTTTCTATTATCTCTATCCTCCACATAGTCCGCATCTACAAAACTCTTCAACTTCACGCCTTTTTTATTAACATCAAACTTTAGATCTATGTCACTAATTCTCTTTAAATGCCTTAACTCCATTTTAAAGCTTCCTAATGCTTGGGACCGGGATTAGACATATATCTATTAAGAAAACAAACAATGAAAGCTACATCTGGTCTAGTGGAGACCATCAAATATATAATAGATCCAATCACATTAGAGTATGAAATCTTACTCATGTATTCTATTTCTTTTTCATTACAAAGAGTCTGATATTTAAATAATGCAAAATGATTAGTTAAAGGTAATGTAACGAGTTTACAATTATGCATGCCAAATTTTCTCAACAACTTTGAAACATAAGAGGACTGATACAGAAAAAAAGTAGAATTTGACATATCTCTTTCAATTTTCATACCTAGAATTCTTTACCTAAATCTTTCGTGTTAAATTCACCATTCAACTTTTTTTTTTTATCTTATTCATCTACTTAGGTGATGAACCAACTAAGAGCACATCATCCATATATAGCAATAAAAACAGAGTCATTATTAGCATCATCATGTTGAAAATATAGGCAATGATCAAATTTACTTATTTGAAACCCTATGGTGAGTACAAAAGAATCAAATCTTTTATACCACCATCTAAGTGATTGCTTTATGCCATATAAAGATATTTTCAAGAAGCACACATGATTAAGTTTTAGTTTTTCTTTAAAATCTTTTAATTGATTCATAAAAATTTGCTCATCAAGTTCACCATGTAAAAAAATTATTTTTACGTCACGTTGTTCAAGTTCCTAATCAAAATGTGTAACCAATGCAAGTATGACATAGTAGTGGTGTACTTAACAACTGGTGAAAAAATCTTATTATAATCAATCCCCTCATTCTCTGTGAATCCATTGGCCACTAATCTAACCTTAAATCTTAAGGGTTCAGATGCATTAGTACCCCCCTTAACCTTAAAGACCCATTTGCAATCAATTGTAGATTTATTTTTAGGTTTAGGTACTAGTTCTCAAGTTTGATTCTTTTCGAAAGAACTCATCTCATCTTTTATTGCCTTAAATCACTCTTCAGATTGAAAACTTTTCATCGTTTCCTCAAAGGTTTTTGGCTCTCTATCAGGTAGTTCCTCATAGCTAGCATGAGTAAAAGCTAACTCATACTCATATCCAAATCTTCTAGGTGTTCTTGAACGCCTTCTCTATATCTTTAGCTAAGATATAATCTGCTCAAGGATTCTCTTCCTTAGGATGTTCTTCTATCACTTCTTCCTCTCTATTCTCCACCTCAGGTTGCTAAACATGAGTCTCCACCTCACTAGTGTAGCAGAGACTCATGTACTAAGTTTTTCCTAACTTTACCTTCAGCTAATTTCTTTCTTCACTTTATTTTTCTTCACTCACAGGTTCAGATTCAGTTTTAAGGCACGATATTTATGCTTCACACAAACTCCTGTTTCTTTTGTATAGCCCACAAAGGATACAAAATGAGAGGTTATTGCAGCCACAAACGCTAAGGGAAATGAGGGGAATGATACTGCAAAAAGAAACACACAGCCGAGAAGAAGCAGATGGTATTCTCTAAAAAATGGGGGCTAGGGCAATAATGTACATCTCTCAATACAAAGAGGCTCCCAATATATAGTAGTAAAGTAGACTTTTAGGTTAGTTAATGGATTGGGCCCAAAATATAAAAAAGAGATAGCCAACAAGTGGGCCAAACACCAAAAGCCATTTAATGAGTAAAGGGTCAGGCCATGACCAGCTCTAATTAAATTATGCTACTTCTAATGGTTCAAAATAGTTATGGGCTCAGGTTGTTCCATTTGAGGTGTTGATATTTCATGTTAGTCATTTGGTCGATGTCGACTAAATAACTAATGATTTAACATCATACCTCGAGAGGTCGTTTGATAACAATTTACCCAATATTTGTAAAAATATTTTCTTATAGATAGCCCTATATCCTCAAGAACATGCAACAAATCAAATTGAATACAAAACTATTTTGCTTCATCGTTGTCGGGTGAGACTAAAAGATGGGGATGTGTTCGATGGTCTTTACTTGTCTCGCGATCTTATTCTTAACTAATTCCACTTTAGCACAAAACTCCATACAAGACTATCTCACGGTGCACAATGCAGCTAGAGCTTGTGTATGTGTGGGTCCCATGAGATGGGACGAGAAGTTGGCCACATATGCTCACAACTGTGCTAATAAGATTAAAGTTCGATGTCTATTTCAACACTCAAACGGTACATACGGTGAAAGCCTTGCCACGGGCACCATTATGAGTGGTCGTCAAGCCATAAATGTGGGTAGTAAAGAGAAAATATTACAATTACATTACAGTTCTAATTCGAGCTATGAGACTTGTGGGCACTACACATAGGTGGCGGGCGCAAATCGATCTGAGTTAGGTGTGCACAAGTGAGGTGCAACAATGGAAACTAGTTCGTTATTTGCAATTATGATGGTAATATTGTTGGACAACGTCCTTACTAGGACATTAATAATGTGATACATATTATACTTAGGTATGATGATACCTAAAAGTTTGATATTAGAATCGTTTTCTTCCGAGAACAAATTTCAGCTCATCGAGCTTCTCTTTTCATTCACCTTACATACACATTAATGCAATACAAACAGTTATATACAAGAGGAATATTTTGATTCTATCAACCAAATTCTGCTCAGGCCTCAGTGGCTTAACAACTTATATTCCCACTCCTAAATATCAGGTTGCAAGCTACATTGCACCATGGATTCTGAAATACAGTTGGTTTAATTATTCTAACACCACCCTCAAGGTGGAGTGTCTATACCACTCAAACTTGTCTCTAGGAATAAGAATCTCGAATGAGTAAGAGGTTTTGTCAATAAACCTGCTATTTGATCTGATGATGGCACATAGTTTATTTTCAATTCACCTTTTAGGACTTTGTTTCTTACAAAATGAATATCAAGCTTTATATGCTTGGTGCGTGCATGGTAAACCGGGTTTGAAGCCAGTGTTCTTGCACTCAGATTGTCACACCAGATTCTTGAAACTGTCCTCTGTGATATTCTCAACTCCTTCATTAAGGATTGAATTCATATAATTTCTGATGCAGCTCTGTATTCAGCCTCCGTACTTGACCTTGCACCAACATGTTGCTTCTTAGAATACCAAGATACTAAGTTATCTCTGAGATATACACAATTACCTGTAGTAGACCTTCTATCATCTGGGCAAGATGCCCAATCAGAATCTGCAAATGCAAGTTTTGTCAAGGCTATCACTTTTCCGAATAGAAAAACTATGATTTAGTGTACCCTTCAAGTACCTAAAAATTCTCTTAAGTTCCTTCTAATGAGCATCAGTAGGATTTTGAAGAAATCCGTTTATTCTATTCACATAATAAGTGATATGAGGTCTCATATGGGCCAAATACTGAAGACCACCAGTGCACTTCTATATAAAGTTGGATCCTTCATGACCTGTCCTTCAGTCTTAGAGATCAACTTGCCTACTGCCATATGTGTTAAGCTTGGTATTAGATTCTCATAGCCGAACCTCTGGAGTAAGCCAGTAACATACTTTGTTCGAATCAAGTACATTCCTGCTGTGACTCCATGCACCTCCATACCTAAGAATTGACTAAGATTTTCCCTATCCTTAAGAGCAAAACACGTGTTCAAACTATCAATAAACTTCTGTAGTTGTTGATTATCGTTCCTTGTTATTACTATATCATCCACGTAGACCAGTGTAAACAACACATCTTTACAATCTGTTAAGAAGAATAGTGAATTATCTGCCTTAGACTATTTGAAATTCCATTTCAATATAGTACTCTTCAATTTCTCATGACAGGCTATTGTGGCCTACCTCAGTCCATACAGAGCCTTTTCTAATTTGCACACAAAAGTGGGATTTTTCTTATCTACAAAACCTTGTGTCTGATATACTATCTCATTTAACTTGCCATTTAAGAAGGCATTATTCATATCAACCTTTATGATTTGCCAGTCTCTTGATACAACAAGTGTTAAAATGACTTTCAGGGTTGATGTCTGAATAATAAGGTTGAACGTTTCACCAAAATCCACTCCATGTGTTTGAAGAAATCATTTGGCAACTAACCTTGCTTTATGCCTCTGCACTATGCCTTCTGAGTCATACTTTAACCTAAACACCCATTTATTTCCAATTATCTTCATTCCAGATTAAGAGGTACCAATGTCAATGCTTTATTTTTCATCAAGGTATTATATTCTTTCTGCATGACCTTCTTCCAATTATCACTCAGCAATGCATCATCAACAATTAGTGGTTCAGTCTCTACTGATTTGTCCAGTACCTGATTTGTGTAAACCTTTGGTTTGAAGATTCCAACCTTGCTTCTAGTAACCATGTGATGTCTAGCATTCTGTGTTGCATTTTGATCCTAAATGTTCACTTCATTTCAAGTATCTTCAACTCCACATCCACCTTATTAGATACCAACTACCAACTTCCACCTGATCAACTAGTTCATCTTGATTCATCTCAGCACCACTGTTTTCTTCATTTACCGCACCTTTTACTTCAGCATTTAGTTCTCTGTTAGAGAAGCCAGCTGCAGGTGATGCACCATGATGAGTTATATCAATTGCACTTTGACTAGACTCTACATTAAATGGAAGAAAACTTGTAGAAGTTTCAGAAGTTTGTGGTTGAACCAGTTTGTTTAGGAAACCAGATTTGAATGGAAATTCTAGTTCATTAAATAACACATGCTTGGATATGTAGATTCTACCATTTGAGCTTAGATACTTATACCCTTTTTGCGAATCACTATATCCAAAGAAGACACACCTTTGTAAATGGAAATTGAGCTTGTGCTTTCGGTAAGGTCTAAGATAGGGGTAACGCGCACAACCAAATGTTCTAAGCATTTTTTAATCAAAGTCTTCCACAAAACTCTTGAAAATGTGATTCGTGTTGGAGTATAGGGATAGGTAGTATGTTGATCAAATAAATTGCTGATTTGAATGATTCCCGCCAGTAGTATAAGGACATTTGTGCTTGAGCTTAAAGTGTTAGCCTAGTCTTAGTTACGTGGCTATGTTTTCTCTCTGCCTTGCTGTTTTGTATAGATGTATATGGACAAGAATGCTTAAGTTCATTCCCAGATTCCAAGGCAATTTTGTCAAAGATTCTGAGCTCTCCTCCCCAGTCTGATTGTAGTGTTTTAATCCTTTTTTTTCCAACTTATTTTCCACTAATTTTTTTAATTAAATAAAGATATTTAATGCCTCAGATTTGTATTTCATAGGGTAGATCCAAGTGAATCTTCTATGATCATCAACAAAGATAATATAGTACCTAAACCTGAGGTAGAACTCTTTAATGCTGATCCCTAGACATCTGTGTGTACAAGATCTAATGGACTTGATGCATGTGATGAGGATATATTAAAAGGAAATGCACGAGATTTTCCAAATTGACATGATTCACAAAAGACTGGACTTTCATTAGCTTTGGTGGATTTATTACATGACTTTAGAACTTGACTAAACACATGATTTGAAGGATGGCCTAGTCTTCTATGCCAAACACTAAGCTCTGAATCTAGCAATTTGACACCTTTAGTTGACTCATCGCAACTGGATTTGGGGGTCTGACTCTTTGGTTGTGAGCTTGGATTTAGGATTTGGCAAGCTCAACCGATACAATCCATCCTTAAGCATCCCTTGCAGCAAAATTTTCTTTGTTTGTAGATGCTTAACAACACAACAGTTAGGAAAAAAATTCTTAAATACATTATTATCATTTGTAAGTTGTGAGACGCTGATGAAGTTCTTCTTAATTGCAGGCACATGTAACAATCTATTTAGTGAAAGAGACTTATCATTCAATGTAGGAATATTTCCTTTTTCCAGTATGTGCAATTTGTAAGGAATTTCCATTATCGACTAGCAATTTCTCCTTACCTTTATATATTTTTTAAAAATATTCAGATTACCTTTATTAGATGTCACGTGATTTCTTGCACCAGAATTTGCGAACCTAGTTGGATCTTCAAGAGTTCTTGGTGAAGCCACATATGGAGTGGAAGTTGAGCTACTATTTTGATGATTTTGATTTATAGGTCTGCAGCCTATGTATCTGTCATCATTTCTGTTAAAACACTAGTTTTCTGAGTGAATGTTAAGTCCACAAATCTGACAAGGTCCCCTTTTTTCATTTAGCCTGCTTGCCTGCTCTATCTCTACCTCTTGTTTTGCCTCTGAAATTCAAGGTTTTACTTCTGTTAGTTCTTCTAAAGAATCTGCCACCACCTGAGCCTGTTCTTTTGGTGTGCAATACACTTGACTGGCCAATATTCACCGATGCAAAGTTGCTCTTAACTTGATTCAAATACTCAAGTCTACTTTCAAAAGTCATTAGCACAGAAGATAGTTCATACAATGATATATTGTCTCTGCTATTAATCTGCACCACAATGGGTGTATATTCTTTATCCATTACTGAAAATTTGAGTTACAAGATCACTGTGATCAACTATTTTTCCAGCTATTTGCAGGTTATCAGCTAGCTGTTGATGATAGCGAGTTATTGGTCCATGGTCATATAGATTTTTCTTGTCCTCTGCAATTCTCCAGTAAGGAATACAACCATTGACTTGTTCAATATACCATAGCTTTCTTCCACTATAGTCTATAACGTGTTTGAGCTGAACCATCTCTACTACTTCTTCTACACCAGAAGTGGTCTATGTGGTTAGGAATTCTGGTGGACACTGCTTTGTCCCAAGTAAGTAACTTTCCAGATTATGCCCTTTGATTATAGGCTAATCATGTTTTTCCATAACAAAAAGTTATTCCTGTCTAGTTTCATCGATGGAGTTTAGGTATGATTCGTTTCAAATGGTGAGACTTGATTCACAGTAATTTGGGTGGATGATATAGTATCTGACTCAGTTGGAGTAGATTGGTGGCCTGTATTGGTGTTATCCATAAAGTCTCTGATACCAATTTTGAAAGAGGTCTGGACTCATAATTACAAGTACACAAATGCTTGACATTGACCTATTAAGTTTCACCTTTCAAGAAACAATAATTTATTTGTTAAAGAATAAATTCAAAAGAAGTTACTTGAAAAAAATCCATTTTTGATTGATGATCACGCATCTCGTAGGAAGTGAAATTATAACTAAACGGGCAACACCCAGAGATATAAAATTGGCGCAATTAAGCACAAGTTTGCTTCGTTGTCTGTCAATGAGATCGGCAGCATCACGAAGATTGTCAAAATCACGAAAAATTGACGAATATTATGATTTAACATAATTTTGTATATAATTGTATTTATCATGTTTAGTTTGATTGCATCTACTATATTTATATAGATACCATAATTGTATAAGTTAATACTTTTCCTATATAATGCTAGGGATCCTTCAAGGAAAACATTCAATCAAAAAGTTTGTCATAGTATCCGAGGTACCTCGTGGACTTTATACCGAATCCTCGATTTTTATTGGGCAAACTCGGGAGTGAGTTTCTTGAAGCGGTCGAAGGTTTAACAGGATTTTTGTCAACGTGTGTGTGACTATTCGGTATGTTGAGTGTGGTGCAGTTCCTGTTAGGTCTGGACGTCAGCTAGATCGATCCGAGTATTTCAATACCCGTAACCACCCATTATATTTTGAGTATTTTGTATATGGAATCATTTGGGTCCTTGTAAATACTAGAACAAAACCCAAATCCGAACCGTCGATTTCGATTCTACCTATAATATTTTTTATATACATTTAGGTCATTTCAGTATATATACGGAATACACTACTACTCGAAAATATTTGTAAAATGGAGAAAATTCAGTTAATAAATCTTTTAAAAGCAAAATAGTGGATACTATAAATCACGAAAATTGACGAATATTATGATTTAACATAATTTGTATATAATTGTATTTATCATATTTAGCTTGATTACATCTACTATATTTATATAGATATCATAACTGTATAAGTTAATACTCTTCTTATATAATACTAGGAATCCTTCAAGGGAAAATCATTCGGTCAAAAAGTTTGTCATGGTATCCCAGCTACCTTGTCGACTTTATACTGAATTTTCAATTTTCATTGTGCATAACTCAACCTCTTAGGTGTGAGTTTCTTGAAGTGGTCGAAGGTTAACATGATTTTTGTCAACGTGTGACTATTCAATGCATTGAGTGTGGTGCGAATTACTATTGGGTCTGGACATCATGTGGATTGATCCAAGTATTTCAATATCTGTAACCACCCATTATATTTTGAGTGTTTCGTATATGGAATCATTTGGGTCCTTGTATATACTAGAACAAAACCCAAATCCAAACCGTCGATTTCGAATCTACCCATAATATTTTTATATACATTTAGGTCCTTTCAGTATCTATACCGAATACGCTACTACTCAAAAATATTTGTAAAATGGAGAAAATTTAGTTAAGAAATCTTTTAAAAGAAAAATAGTGGATACTAAAAATCACGAAAACAAGATAAAAAATAATACATAATAAATTAAATTATACTTTGAGAAAAATTATTTTTTTCTGAATAAATCTTATTCGATCCATAAGCGAGGCATATTATATCATATTATTTAATTATGAACAATGCTTAAATTCTTGTGCTATTAAAAAAAATTGATATAAAAAAAACACTGATTAGATACATAAGTATATAGTATCAAAAAATTACTTCCACGTATTGAACTTGCTCCATTTGAATAAAAAATGAAAAATTATATTCGAAATGAGAACCACAAACTCAAGATAACAAAAAAGGTGTATCACAGCCCAAGTACTGAATATATCAAGTTCAATTTTCATACATTATAAAAATATTAAAAAATCACTTAAGTTATAAACAATTCAAGAAATTAAAAAGCTTGAATTGTAAAGAATGAACATTTTGATTCATCAACTTACACCACAATAGTTAAAGTCTAAAGTTTTAGACTAATTACTACCTAAACTATGATTTTTTAGGTTATATATATATATATATATTTATCTAGCCTATAAATTGTTAATTAAAAAATTATATAAAAATTGGTTCCACTCAAGTACTCACGAGAATTGAATCGAATCGAGTTAGTTATCGGTTCTTGGTTTTGGCTACTAATTTATTTTTTTGGGTTTCAGTTTCGGTTCAATTTCGATTTGAAAGATTCGATTCCACACAAAATGCAGAGACCTAGTTCCTACCATCCCAAACCTATTTTGATCTTCCTAGTTACTCTCTCTATTTACCCTTCCCTCTCTTCATTGTTAACCAAAAAAATAAAAAAATAAAANAGGTTTTGCAATGAACATGGTCACAAGGGATTAACCAATATATATTAGTGGAAATTACAGGAATTAAGTGTTTTCAAGATTCCAAGCTAAAGGTTTTTCTTACAAAAATCAGATATAATAATAATAATAATAATAATAATAATAATAATAATAATAATAAAAATAATAACAATAACTTTAAGTTCTTTTGTACATTAGTCCACGATCCTACCATCCCAAACTTATTTTGATCTTCCTAATTTCTATCTCTATTTTACCCTTCCCTCTCTTCATTGTTAACCAAAAAAATAAAAAAATAAAAAATAATAACAACAACAACAACAACAATAATAATAAATAAAAAACTTTAAGATCTTTTGTACATTAGTCCATACATTGATGCTCTTGATTATTTGCATCAATTTGAGGAGGGATGTAATTGAGATCGATATAGATTATGAAGATTGATGAAGATCATGAAAATCAACGAAAATTATGACTTAATGTAATTATGTATATAATTGTATTGACCATATTTAAATTGATACCATAGTTGTATAATGTTAGAAATCGCTCAAGGGAAGATCAGTCAGTCAAAAAGTTAGTCATTATCTAGCTAGCCTATCAAATTATGAGTAGTCGAGGCAAGAAAATATGTTTGCTACATAAAAAAGGATGTTAAATTTTGTGACAGAATCATTATTGATGATAAATTTTCAATGAACCTGAAATTATCCCACGAATTTGGATGAAAAAGGAAAATGAATTACTAAAATGAACTCCTAATAAATAGGTCAGTTAGTTATAAGATTTGAAACATCTTCTGTTTTGATACTATATTGAACCAGAAATAAATTTATTTATTTCAATTTCGCCATTTCAACAAGTTGTTGTGTCTTCTCCTTTAATTACGCACATGAATTTGATCTAGTAAAAGATGCTATATTCGACCGTATCAAAATCAAGGGGTCTGGATACATTATTAGTGAACGAACTGGTTGATAATGAATCATTAAACCATATTTAAAATGGTGTTAAGAGTAGTTCTAAGGTGGATAAAACTTGGATACTATCACTTACGCTTTTCAAATAAATACTTAGCAACATGCAACAATGATTTTATTACTTGTGATTAGTTTTAAAGACTCGGGAACTTGAACCCACTTTTAGAAATTTGAAACAGGTTTTTTTTTTAGTGGAACAAACAATGTTAAGGCTGATTTAATGTTGAGTGTTTGCATACTAAATACTTCAAAAGTATCGCTTTGAAATAGTATCATTGAAGATATCTGAAGACCATTTCTCTTATTATTATAGTATATCGTGTTGTGTTGCTTCAAGCAAATGAACTTGTTCAATGGCATTATATTAAGAACTAGTTGAAGGAGACCGTTAATATGTTTGCCACTTAAATAAATAGAAATTATTCAAACATATTGATTTGGAATCTGTCAACAAAAGTTCCTATATAGCCTCGAGAACATGCATCAAATCAATTGAATACACAGTATTTTGCTAAATCATTGTAGAGAGAGAGACCAAAAAATGGGTTCATGTTATGTGGTCTTTACTTGTCTCTTGATCTTATTCGTGACAAACACTGCCCTAGCTCAAAACACTATACAAGACTACCTTGCTGTCCACAATGCAGCTAGAGCTCGTGTGGGTGTGGGTCCCATGAGATGGGACGAGAAATTGGCCACTTATGCTCGCAATTATGCTAATAAAATTAAAGGTCGATGTCTATTTCAGCATTCAAACGGTCCATATGGTGAGAACCTTGCCCTAGGTACCACCATGACTGGCCGTCAGGCCGTAAATTTGTGGGTGGCTAAGAGAAAAGATTACAATTACAGGTCAAATTCGTGCTCGGGAACTTGTGGACACTACACACAGGTGGTGTGGCGCAAATCGATCTTACTTGGATGTGCACGAGTGAGGTGCAACAATGGAAACTGGTTCGTAATTTGCAATTATGGTCCTCCGGGCAACGTTGTTGGACAACGTCCTTACTAGGATATTAATAATGTGATACATAGTAATATGTCATGTATAAGGGTACCAAAAAAGTGTCTATTAATAAATAAAATTCTACATATTGAATAAGAAACATACAATGTCATTTGTTCTGTTAAATTAAATGTCAATTCAAATGTTGTTAATTGCTCACTTATATATTCTCTAGCTTATGTTATACCTTTTTTCCTATTGCGGAAATTTTTGAGAAATCTTAATTTCAAGCTCAGTTACCAAACAAACACTAATCGATGAGGTTTCGACCCACAACTTCTACACTTTGGTTGCCACAAGTTTTCACCCTACAAAGGAGACAATTGATGATTGGTTTGCAAGCTACAAAAGAAGAGAGAATAGAGAAGCAATTGAAACCTCAAGAAAGAAAAACCAAAACCAGCCAAAACCTCACGTTCTCTCTCATTCTCACAAACCAACACACAAAAACAGCTACAGGCAAAATGGCAAGTATATAGAGTTAGGTTGGAATCAATATTGGGCCAAGACTCAAGCAAATGGGCTAACACTTAAAACCAAGGCAGTTCATGAATGGGCTATACAAATCACCAACTAATGACCCAACTTGGACCATCCAAAAGTATTGGGCCACGAGCAACATTAATTCAATTAAGTTACTTCAATTGACCCAAGTTGTTTTCAGATCAAGCCACCACTAAGGTGCCAATACAAAATAATCCGACATCGTTTTAAATACATCGTCCGGATATATTGGGTATCAAAACCCAACATTTCCGATAAAAAAATCGAGATGTTTGGAACTTTAGAACAAGGAATTGAAGTACATACCTATATCAAAAGAGTTAATTTTTCCAGGAGTTTCTGCGAAATTTCTAGTTGATCATTAAATTTTTTTCCTCATTGATTCACTTAAGTTTATAATATTTTCACTACATCGATCACTCGATTATTAAAATACAAGTCCTAGAAAACGTTTATTGTTATAGCATTTTGTGTTGCTTCAAAGAGAGAACAAGACATCTTTATACAAACCACACGAAGCAGACAGTAAAACAAATTTATACACTTAAAATCGTTTAAACATTTTGAATTGGAATTTGGAGGAGGAATTTGTCAACAAAATCTCCTATTTATGCCCCTGTGTTGTCAAGAACATGCATCAAATCAAATTGTGCTCCTAATATTCTGCTAAAACATCGCGTCCGGAAAGAATAAAAAATGGGGTCATGTTCTTTACTCTTTTAATTGTCAAATAATCTTATTCACCATAAATTCCACTCTAGCACAAAATAGTATACACGATTACTAGAGGAACATAGCTTGAACGTCACTGAACGCAGTTCGGTGTATGAGTACTTTTCGATATCTTATGCGTATTTTTTTTATGTATTGCTGAAACTAATACAATTGGTTATTAGTTTGGATACTATGTGCATATGCTGTAGGGTAAAGGCCATGGCAAATGGAAGTAGATTGAAGTTGTGTTTCTGCACTGGTGAACCACTTTTGAAATGTTTACTGAAGTTACTACAAAAATTTCGCGTAGTTGACTTTAATTTTATCGAGAATATTACAGAATATTTGATAAATAAATGTTCAGGAACTGTTTATGACCCGATGCATGGTGAATGACATCTCATAATATAAACTGACAATATTTAAAATCTTTAACCGAAGGTTGAACGATTGTGGCCAGGCATTTATACTCATCCCACTGTGTAAACAAACACAATAATTGATTCACCACAAAGAAAGCAGAAAGATAATCTTAGACTGGTTTGATTTCAATTTTTTGAAAAGTGATTTTTTCTTGTGGCTAAAAAATAAAAAGCTAAATGCCTCATGCAAAATTATTTTATTGAAAGGAATGTGTTGTTAAAAATGAGTTTGATTGAAAAAATTAAAATGAACAAGGGCTTAGTAACCGAGAGAAGTCGAGAAAACAAAATAAGAATTTAAAAACTAAAATCCTAGCTCGGAATAGGAGAGAAGAAGTGGCGATCAGTTTTTACCATTGCCTAGTAATGTGTGTGAGGATTTTTTAATCGATAATGTGGGCTTATATGTGAATTATTGTGTATTAAATTAAAAAATATCAATTTTGGTTAAACCTGTTTAAAGTGATCTAATAAGATTTCGGTATTTTGGATTTTGAAACATCTAATTCAAGTGTGAGTTTGTATGTGTAGAGACCAGATCTGTTCCAAATTTCATGATGGACTAAATTATGTTAACATGCCGTTAGTATATATATACGATTATGGTCGCCGGACCACATTGTGATTGCTCATTCTGTTCTGACCCCTATCATTAGAGAGAGAAAAATGGATAATGTGTTGATTTGGAAGACTAAAATCACAAACTCATTCATTGCATTAATCATGTCTGATTTAGGTACACTTCCATTTCGGTTTATAAATGTTTGATGATTCAACATGAAAGATCATTATGACGGTAACAGTTTTTCCCTTTTAAGTGGTATCAGAGCCAGTTTATGTTGAATTATTGAGAATCAAAATTTTAATTTGGTTCTTGTGATAATTTCATTTTTTTCAAATTTAGTAATTCCAAATTTAGTTTTTGTTGAATTTGAAAGCTTTTCAGCATTATCCATGATTTATATTGAGGAATTTCAGTTTTTTTGCTTTTTAAGTTTTTTGAAGTTTTTTTTCTGGAAGTCGCGTGGACTACAGCGTAACAGCGCCGCTATCGACGGCAACGCTATCGCAGTTGGTACAGCACATGTTGCACCGCACGGTGCTACACTGCGAAAATCATCGCCGCTGCATGTTCTAGCGATGCCTGTCGTGAGCGCTGGTTCCAACCACCGAGGGGTGGCGCTTCTGTGTTTTTCTTTTACCTATGGTTTGTATGATTTTTTTGGGGAGGGGGCTGGACTGCAAATTTGATAATTTCAGGTCTTTGCTTGCAATTTCAGATTAGGATTAGGGTTGTAATTTTAAAATGTCTTTTTAATAATTCAGCCCCTAAAGTTTAAAGTTCATCCGAATTGGGTTTTTAAAGTTCTGGTTTAATAAATCAGTCCCTGACGTTTGAAAATTAATTAATTTGGGCCATGAAAGTTCTGAATTTTGTAATTAAAACCCTCAAAGTTTCTAATTTGTTCAAATTGCCCCATAAAGTTTTGAATTATTAATTTGATCCCTAAAGTTTTGGATTATTAATCCTTAGGCTCCTAAAGTTTCAAAATAAATAAAATATGCAAATTCGGTGATTTTTTTTTTCAAAATTTGGTACAAATGACTCTTTTAAGAGGTATAATATTCGAAAGTGAAATAATTGAAATAACATGTTGCCAAAGCAACCTCTCTTGTGGTAGTTAATTAATTTAGAATATTAAGATGTGTTTGTATTTGTATTGTTCATGCATATTTGATCGGCCCAAAGGTCAATATTTGGTCAAATTGCACATGCACCTGTGGTGATA
>CAIGRP010093843.1:0-13619 GCA_903798385.1 Fraxinus cuspidata | reverse complement strand
TCAAACAAATCAACACATTGCGAAAAACACCATCACGTCGTTGCACCGAACCACCACCACCACCTCGACCCGTCGCCACCAACATCTCAACACCACTACCGACATCACCATCACTAAGATCTACACACCACCTACAGTCCACCGCTCAGATCTGCACAACCACAAGAGATCACATAACAGCGGGGAAGACACCACCATATAGATGCTCTACACAGCGGCGCAGATCTACACAATCACCAGAGATCACTTACCAGCGATGAGGACACCGCCACATAAACACCTCTACACGGTAGTGAAGACCACTGGAGCGTCGCTTATGCCGCTATTGGAAGAGGCTGAACAATGGTGAAGACAGAGTCGCTGCTACAGAACCACGCAGCGACTTTGCAAATACGCTAGTTGCTTCAGAGCGATGGTGTTGCGACGATGACGTCGTAAGCGTCGTCGACGGTGGCAACGGTATCACTAATGGTGGTTTGTGATAGAGAGAGAATATGGAGAGAAGGAAGAGAGTAGAGAGAGAAAAGATAAAGAAAGATGATTAGGGTTTGAAAAAGAAATTGGGTTAGAATGAATGGTGGTGGGGTGGGATGAATATGTGGATTAAATTAAATTTTATAATATTATTATTAATATTTAAAAGATGAAATTGAAGAAATGTTATTAAGATCTGATTTTTGAAATTGAAACTTTAAATGTAGGGTTTGGGGTAATTTTCCCAGATATTAAGTTGTCAGTGATATGCAATTTCATCGATAAAACAACTGGTATATCATTATATTTAAATATAAGCTAAATTTGACAACAATTTTATTAAGTTCAAAGTGTGAAAAAGTGATATACCCAATTACTTTTTCGAAGGAGCTAAGGCATATTAATGCTAAAAAGTATTATGTCGCTTTAAACAAATATTCATGCAGTATGATTAACCATCAATCCTATAAACAGATAAAAGAAAGACTAGTAAATAAAAAGGGATATAATTTCAAAATATTGACAAATATTCAAAAAAGTTACAAAATCAATTTGTGGTCTTTTTTGGGTTTTCAGGATTTTGGGAATACATGAATTTGTAGTTTTAATCAGTTTTAAAGCATTAATCTAATATTTTATTTTTTAAGGGCATTGAACCTAATTTTCCCAACATCATTTACCAATGTTCAGTGGACTCGATCCATGCATGCTTAAGCCTCAACTGTCTTGATGCACCCATTTGATAATTAAAAGATATGATGTAGAACTATTTGGTACATTCATGCCAAAGATTTGCTAACCCATCATTCAGAAGATGACTCTGATCCTTGTAGAGTCGGACCTAGATCAAAATATTAGAGGGGCACATTTGACAAAAAACTCAATGTACGTTTTTTTTTTTTCTTTAGTAGAACTATCGATATTACGCAATTCTAGACAGATAAAGGAGCATAAATCCCGTTTCTTGTTGTGAAGCGATTCAACGGAGTAAAAGACTCAACATCGGCAGCTGAAACATAAAAACTGAAAAACCTACAAGAAAATATGGGAAAATTGGGGATCCGTTTTGTTGGCAAGAGGAAGAAAAATGCAGGATACAAATTTGGGCTAGGGAAGTGGGCCATGTGTTTTTATTTGGGCAACTTACAAAAATACTCCTAAAATTAATGGTCTTTTGAAAAATCATATAAAAAGTATTTTGAAAGTAAAAAACACTGTGTAAAATTAATGTCACTTTTTAATAAGAAAAAAAGTGACACGATATCATTTTTCAGAGTTGAGTATCACTTTTTTGTTAAAAAATGACATTAAAAAATGATATTTGTTAACTCAAGAAAGTGACAAAAAAAAAAATTTGACAAAAATTCAAAAAAGTGTAAAATTAATGTCACGTTTTAATTAAGGAAAAAAGTGACACAGTGTCATTTTTCAGAGTTGAGTATCACTTTTTTGTTAAAAAATGATATTTGTTAACTCAAGAAAGTGACAAAAAATAAAAAAAAATTTAACAAAAATTCAAAAAAGTGACAAACACCGATAAAAAACCTATATTTGTCACTAAAAAAGTGATGGAAATTTTTAAAAAATAACAGATAATAAAAAGTGACAAATTTTAAAAAGGTGACAAATTTTTTATTTTAAAAAAAGTGATAAACACTCAAAAAGTGACAAAATTCAAAAAAGTGACAAAGCATCAATAAAAACCTATGTTTGTCACTAAAAAAGTGATAGAAATTTTTAAAAAATAACAAATATTAAAAAGTGACAAAATTTTTAAAAAGGTGACAGAATTTTTTTTAAAAAAAAAAGTGATAAACGCTCAAAAAGTGACAAAAATTCAAAAAAGTGACAAAGCATCAATAAAAACCTATGTTTTGTCACTCAAAAAGATTATAGAAATTAAAAAAAGTAACAAACAATAAAAGTGATGTTTATCACTAAAAAGTTCAGCGATGACATACAATGCCACTTTCATTATAAAGTGGTGGTTACTACTAAAAAAAGTGACATAAATTTCAAGAAGATGATAGAAAAAAAAAGTGACAAATACTAAAAAAAAAGCGATAAACACTAAAAAAAGTGACGCTAAAAAATGTGACAAAAAATATAAAAAACAACAAAATACTCAGCCAAAATTTCACCAATAACCTAACACCTGAGAATGCAAAATGTTATAATTTAAAAATCATCATTGTTTGCTTGTCAATCCTTTACATTCTTATATCCTCGCCTCTTCAAATGTATCCTGATCTCTACCTCAAAAAAGTAATAAACATTAAAAAAAAGTGACAGATAATAAAAAAAAAAAGTAACACAAATTCAAAAAGTGACATAAACTCAAAAAAGTGACACAATTAAAAAAAAAAGTGACAAACACTAAAAAAATCCACTTTTTTTAAAATAAAAAAAATGGTACTCAAGACAGTTGAAAACATGATTTTAATGAACAAGTCTAAAACTTCATTATTTCAAAGGGAAAAAATTGAACAAATCAAAACCATCAAAGGTAGGAAGATATAAACAAGCGAAATTAGCTATAAAATCAACAAACGACTCTATAACATCCAATTGATATATACAACCCACCTTAACAAGAAAACAATTCTAAGATAACAGTAACAAACCCACTTCATTTGCTCTATAAACCTTTATGACTTCTTGATAATTAAAATTTCCAAAGTCGATGCATGTCTGTCTTCCCTCCTTAATCCGGGATTTAGCTTGAAAACTTCACATTTGTATGAGACTACGCTAGTCTATTTAGTATATTTTGGACATATTGATCTACCCCTTTTAATTTAATTGAACTAAGATGTAAGTTTCAAAAGAGTTTACTTCGTCAAAGGACCTATACCAAGCAAGCCCAACATAAAGAAATAAAAATACATTATTCAGTGAATCGTAATAAGATTCCAACACCAAAGTTAATGGCATCAATGAATATTGAAACTCCTGTTGCTTATCCACTCAAAACAGGAGGCATAAGTATCACCTACAAAATTATAGAGTTTTTGAGTAAGATCATTTGAGGGTGGGAATTTTATTGAAAGCATGAACTTTAAGAAAAGAAAAGGATTGTATAACATAGGCGTTATAAACGTAATGACAGTATTATCTAGTACTTTTGAAAGAACTTTGCCTAATGAATTGTAAGAGAAGTTGGAATTCAGAAGCTAAACAAACTATAAAATAGGAGATTAAAAGAACATAGCAGTTATCACTTTTAATTTTAGGTAACAACTTAGTCCTTCTAAAAACTGCATGTAGAATATAAAGCATTAAGAATGCAGGGCTTTTTTTCTTTTTAATTTGTATTTTGGTAAAATGCAAACTTTTTGTTTACGATACTCGAGACATAGAGAGATAATTTGTGCAGTATTATTTGGGTTCAAGTATCTCTATAGTACAATCCAAGATACATAATTATAATTGGCAGGATAGGAAGTGTGATTAATCAAAAGTTTCTCGTTGGAGAGGAGCAAGAAATTGCCATTCAAATGGTTGTTCATATCTTCATCCATTCTGGTTATTGGTAAGCAAAATTTACGGCAAAGAGTTCACTCAAGAGACTGCTCATAAACTACAATAAGTCCAGTCTAACTACCTGCTCATTTCTTACTGATTAAGGACCACTAATATTAGAGATTTATGCAGTCACTGACAAGAACAAAATTTAGATTTTTAACGTTCTTGATTACTTAATAACAAGAAAATATAAACTCAGTACATGAAACGTAATTGAATTGGTGCTGAGACGGTTATTCTTATGCTTCAAATTACAATTGTATCTGACTAAAATAGTGGCGGACTCAGCACCCGACGAGCCCCGACGGCCGCTTGTACTGGGTCCGCCGGAATAGTTTTTATTTTTTGGACAATGAATAAATTTTTCGAGTTATATATTTTTAAGTTCATTTAGTTTCATAAGCTCCTTGTAGCTCAGCTAGTTAGGACTTGTTTTCTCAAATGAGAGGTCCCAGTTTCAAATTCCATTTCAACATTTACCATTATGAAATATTTTTTAATTATACACTCTTTGCCAAAATTAGAACAAGTGAGAGGATTCGAACCCTTGACCACAAAGTAAGATGTGGAAGGCGTAGCCATTGTGCCACTCAAGGAATTTGGTATTAAATTTAGCAAACCAATCTATGTTATATTTTTGATGTTTTAATGCAATAATAAAAATCCAATCCCTTCTCTTTCTTTGAATTATACATAACTTGGTCACAATATTATTTAGTAAATATTGTTAATTTTTACAACAAAATTATATATGTTGAATTTTGAACAAAATAATTGTTATATTTAAATTTTAGACCTTGTTTGATTTTTTTTAAATATATTTTTCTCTCCTTTCAAACGTTCATTTTTCAATAAAATAATATTACATACAAATTCAAAAAAATTCTTTATTTTTAACCACACGTTCTCCATCAAATCACTATTTCAAAATACATTTTTTGCACAAAAAAAATGTATCAAACCTGGCTCTTAATATTTTATTGTTTAAAATGGTCGACGATCCATGGTCGCCTGGGCTGACTAAAAATCCTGGGTCTGCCACTGGTCTAAAACTTAAATGACAAAACAAGGTCACATATTGGATATTAAACTAAAGGCTTATGTCTAAAACTTAAACGTTACAAGGAAACAACAGGCACAGTAAGAGAAAGAGTGTTGTATTACATACAATTCATCAAACCCGATTTTAGATTGTTGGGAGAAATAAGTGATTTGTATCTAGATTATCAATTAAATAACAAGTTTAAGTAGAGATATAGAGAACAATAAAATGTTACTCCCATATGAACAAGCACGAAAAGGAAAGAAAAAACTTACAATTAATTTAATTGATCATGAATCAGAAAAGAGACATACTATAGAGTTAAATAAAGTTGATTTTTTGACACTGGGACCTGGGCCAACGATGCCGACTTTCAAGCTCATGTTTATCTTAGATTTGGTCATTGGAACCGGAGTGAAAGCGTCAGTTGTAGTTATGAAATTGAAGGAATGAAATTTGAGCATACTATTCTTGCCATTAACAGAGAGAAATGAAGTCGAGAGTGTGCNTCTTAGATTTGGTCATTGGAACCGGAGTGAAAGCGTCAGTTGTAGTTATGAAATTGAAGGAATGAAATTTGAGCATACTATTCTTGCCATTAACAGAGAGAAATGAAGTCGAGAGTGTGCAGAATTTGATTATAATGTGGTGGGATGAAAGATATATTCGAGGGTTTGGGGGTTTTATAACGTATTTAATACGTTCTTAATTGATTTAATTAGTTATTAGGGTGTTAATCAATTTAGTCCCTTTTTTAGGGTATTGGGCCTAATTTGCCCTTTTTATTTGGGGTGGGTTAAAGTAATAAAAAGGGTATTGGGCTGCCCTCACTGGGGTGGGTTTAGGGTGGGCACCCTATTCAAGAATCCTCCAAGGCTTTTAGTATGTTTTTCGATTAATGTAAACATTTAAAGAAAAAAAAAAAAAAGATACACATGCCTCATTAAAACAATTACTTGTCTAACGCTACACATTCGACTCATGGATGAGATAAATGTCTATCTCGTATTTTATAATTGTCATTATTGAGCGATGTGAACGAACTTGAAGTTTTAATTGTATGCTATTAAGTTGACTATAATTGGCTCAAGATCGAACTATCTTAATAAAGTCGTTGGTTGCTCTATTTCTTCGTTTCAATTATGATTCTATTAATAATGTCATAATAAATCAATTTATCTTTAAAATCCTCGATTGGGATCAACAACCAAATGAGTATGTTTGCAAACCACTAAGCTCCACTTATGGCGTTGCATTTGAGTGATTGATTAGAAACAAACAAAACTAGCATAATTAGAAGCAACTACACCAAATTTGCTAATAATGAGGTCGAAATTCATGATAGCAAAAAAATAAAATAATATTCTGGCTGTTTTGTTTGATTGAGAGTGGATCTTGCCCAAGTTACGAGTTAGTTTATGGGCTTGATTTGGTAGGATTTGATCACAACTCATTGGGAGATATATTGAGATGGTTAATTAGAGCTTCCATGATAATTGATAAGGGATTTTAGATAAATATTCTTAATATTGAGACATTTTAGATAAATATTCTTAATATTGAAACAAGTTTGAAATATCAGTATAAAAAATAAGGCACACAATTAATTTCACTTTTATTGTAGACAAAATCGTATTAATGGTTAAAAGGAATCTAAATCACTCATAAATTTGGACTATACTGAACCTCACGTCAATTAGCTCTCGTTTGACAATCATTATATGAAAAAAATAAAATTTGAATGGTAACTTTCACGGGAATGTGTCGTTAGTAAGTAAGAATTTTTTTTTTTTTTTTGAATTTATGTGCAGAAATAAATATATAGAAAACAAAATTATCAGATGGGGTTGTGGTCTATTTACGTGAACCCCTAATTAAAAGAAAAGAAAACAGGGACTCTGCCTTTTCAAATGGGGATCATTATTGCTTGGGGCGGTCCATTCAAAAGAACAATAACTTGTCGACCTTTGTTTCTTCTTGACAAATTTTTACTTTATTTCTCCACGGTTTAGTAATTAGTAATGTCGTTAAATTATTTCTTTTCTTTTCTATTTTTCCTGTTAATCTCATCATATTTAAATCTGATTGATTATGGTACTTATTATTGTCAGGTATTGTAAACTTGCTACTTATTAAGTCGGATCATTATACCTCACTGAATACATTGTAAAAAAATAAAAAGTTTATAAAAATGACAAAAATAGTTCCAAAGTTGGCCACCTACAATTTCGGTTCAAGGACCAAGAACCATTAGGAACTCGATCGATTTTCGATTCCGATTCCTAATTTCTTTAAAATCAAACTGGAACCTGTGATTCCTATTTGGTTCCGATGAAAATGTCTCATCTCTATTGATGCAATACAAAAAGAGAAAAAGTTACATTAAGAAGTTGGCCCAACGTCGAAGGAAGTAATTTTTTGAAGAGTTCCTTTTTGGAGATTTTTCAATCCATTTTGAGCGAAAATGGCCCAATAAGCAAAACTTAGAGCTTTGCTATGGCGTTTAACCTTTTCGACCAAATTCCATTGTTAGGGCTCCGGAAGCATGTTTTTTATTTACTGTTAGATTATGTTTTTCTTTTACTTTCAGGCCAAGCTTCTACACGAAAATATTTTCAATATTCAAGTTAGCAAGTTTTTCTTGGGAATTGTTTTAAGAAAAGAAGGCCAAAACTCACTGAACATATGGAACAGGCCTATAGTAGAGATTAAGGGGATTCCCAAAGTTAACTTCACAATTTTTGGGAAATTATGGTTCCATATGTATCAAGAAAACCAACTATACAAACTCTCAGCTGATAACTTCAAATATTTACTAATCCCTTGTTGGCTTCAATTTTTTAAAACTTATTTCTTTTCAATTTAATCAAAATTTATATGGGATTCATAACATTTATCAACTTTTCAACTAAAAATTTCATCAAATTTTACTAAAAATTTAATTTTTATCTAAACTAAACATAGGCTAAATGTACATAAAACGTGTGGTGAGTAACTCGAGCAGAGTGGAATCACTTAAAAATCAAATAACGGAAAATTAACACGCACACACACAAAACAAGACGTACGCTGCAAATCAAACCATAGATAGAATTGGTCCACTCCTACTTACTAATAATGATTGTGCTATATGTACATAATAATTTACATAAATACAATGTGGTGAGATATGATTGGATCAGAATTCCTTCAATCAAATAAAAAAAAAGTAAAATTCTTCACTCTTTTTTTAACAACATATCTGTATGTAAACCATTATATAAATTCATTATGTATAATTAGCATTATTATACAAATAAATAGCAATAAAACTACTTGTACAACCCTTTTTGACAACCATTGTTGTCAACCTTGGTTCTGTCAAAATTTCGAGCTGTTGATTTAAAAGATAATTTTTAACAGTTTTTAAATAGATGAATGTGATGTGGTCAAGTGCCAAGTTGTCCATAAATAGAGAATCTTGAAAATATTACCCCAAAAGCAGATTTCTTGGTGTGTTGTGCTTTCCCAATCTCTTTCTTTAGCAAATTCATCCATTTTCTTCTTGAAAAGATCAAGGCTTACACTCTCTGTTAAAGTTGAAGCTAATACCACAAATTCCCCATCATCTTTGTACAAGGACGGGCAGTGAACACATGATTGCCACCAGCTCATATTGTGCACAAATAGCTCATGATTGTTGTTGTAACTGTATTTGATTCTCATGTGTCTTGCACATGCTTATTGGTTATTTTCATGCTTGCTCACTACTCAAACTTCCTTATATATTTTGTATCATATTCATTGTAAAATGCAATGAACAAATATATTCGAACCCTTGAATTCCCTTCTGCCATTTATCAGTTTTCAACTTAAAGCTTTAATTGTAATTTCAACTTGGTATCAGAGCCTTCAATGGCTAACACCGGTTCAAATGATAATGCTCAATTAGCTCAGCCAACTTCCAGCACACTTATGCCTTCATTGCTGGGAGGTAACCATATGTAATCAATTGGGACTAACCTTACTCAAGTCCCACCGATAAAGCTGGACAGGAACAACTTCTTCCTGTGGAAGAACATGGTTATGCCCATCATTAAGGGTCACAACCTTGAAGGATTCATCACCGGAACGAATACTTGCCCAGCTGAATTTCTGGCTACTCAAACTACAGGCCCTATTGGAGTAACAGTTGAAATGACTCCAAACTTAGAGTTTGGGAAATGGATGTCTACTGACCAACTGTTGATAAGGTGGCTTCACTCGTCAATGACTTATGAGATCGCCATTAGAGTGTTGGGATCTTCAACTTCTTGCAACCTCTGGAATGTTGTCCAAGAGAGTTTTTGAGTCATGAAAGAGTCATGAACAAATCGAGAGTCACTTTTCTCATTAGTGAACTTCAAAGAACAAGGAAATGTTCAATGACTATTGATCAGTACCTTAATACAATTAAACAGCTTGCTAATAACCTTGAAATTTCAGGAAAGAACATCCCTCATAATGATCTTGATACACAAGTACTAGCTGGACTGGATGAGGAGTACACTCCTATAGTGGTTCAAATCAACAGCAAATAATTAATCTCTTGGCATGAACTGCAATCAGTGTTGATGACCTATGAGAGTAGAATTGAACATCTCAATGCTGTGAAAAATAGCCTAGCCTCTGTTAACTTGAGTCAAGCATCTACTAATTTTGTGCACGGATCAAACAATAACAGAGGAGGTATACTTAACTTTGGAGGAAGAAGTTATTCAAATAGAGGTGGTAGATGTAGATTCAGACCAACTGGAATTAGAGGACCTTGCCAAATCTGCGGTCTAAACAATCATTCAGCTGAAAAATTTCACAATCGATATGATGATAGATACATGGGCACAAAATCATATCAGAACTATCAAAACATTACCTTAGTACCTGCTGCTCTTGTTGCTTCACCAAGTACCATTGCAGATCCAGCTTGGTTTGCAGATTCAAGTGCTAGTAGTCACGTCACTTCTAAGAAAAACAACTTGGTTGAAGCACATGAGTATGGTGGTAAGGAAAGACTTATGGTTGGTAATGGTAACAAACTTCATATTTCTCATATTGGCTCAAACAATTTGAACATACTGAATGATAAATCACTGGTTCTTAATAATGTGCCGTCAATTAAAAAGAACCTGATAAGTGTATCACAGTTAACATCTGACAATTGTGTATTTATGGAATTTCATTCTGATTTTTGTGTTGTGAAGGACAAACAAACGAAGGAGGTGTTGCTGGAAGGGAAGCTTAAAGATGGGTTGTATCAGATTGAGCATCCAGTTCAAGCCAAAAGGTCTCTTTGTCAAAAGCCAAACTATCCAAATAAATTAAGTTCTTCAGTTTTTGTTGTTAAACCTAAAGTTTCTGAAAATATCACCAAAAATGATTCCAGATTAAAACAATAGCATATGAGACTTGGACATCCCACTACTCAAGTGATGTCTCAAGTACTTAAATCTTGTAATGAAAAAATTGATACTAATGAAATCAATCAGTTATGTGATGCTTGCCAGCTTGGTAAATCACATTTTCTGCCTTTCAAATTATCTACTTCACATTCATCAGCTCTCCTTGATCTAATTCATTCAAATGTTTAAGGCCCTACACCCATTAATTCAACATCCGGCTATACATATTACATTCTATTAATTGATGATTATAGTAGGTTCACATGGATCTACCCCCTGAAAAACAAGTCTGAAGCCTTAAACCAATTTATCCAATTTAAAAACTTGGTCGAAAACAAATTTGATAGAAAAATAAAATCTCTTCAATCAGATTGGGGGGGAGGGGGTGAGCTTAGAGCCTTCACTAACTTTGCTCTAAAGTTTGGCCTAGAAATGCGATTCTCATGTCCTTATACCTTAGCTCAAAATGAAAGAGCAGAAAGAAAATATAAACACATTATTGAAACAGGCTTAACTCTCCTTGCTCAAGCTAGCATGCCTTTGTACTATTGGTGGGAGCCCTTTCACACAGCTACTTACCTTATCAACAGATTTCCTACACTTGTGCTTAAGATGAAATCACCCTGTCAAGTTCTTAACAATGAGCAAGTTGACTATAAGTCCTTCAAAATCTTTGGTTGTGTATGTTGTCCTTGCCTTAGACCTTAACAAAAACACAAATTCAGTTTTCACTCTACAAAGTGTATCTTCCTTGGCTCTAGCAACTCTCACAAAGGTTTTAACTGTCTCAGTCCTTCAAGTAGAATCTATCTTTCTAGACATGTCATTTTCTATCCCCTTCCAAACAGGTTTTCTCAAAAAAAGAATTGACTCTCAGAAATCTGAAACTATAATTCAACATCTACCATTTTACCCTCCTTCAAACTATAGCCCAACTTGCTCAACTGATGCAGCTCATCTTGATGCAACTCTCATTGCAACACCTCACAGTTTTGATCAACCAGAAATAGTTGTTAATCTCATGCTGGAGACAAATGAGATTGAGAACGCAAAGACAAATTATGAAGATATTCAAACTGAAAATCCAGTAGAGGTTGAAAGTATTCATATGCAACAGAATGAAGAGAGTACTGAACTAGTTCAAGGAGTAACAGAACAAGACAAGCAGACTGCAGTACATCCTATAATTACCAGAAGTAAGGTTGGTATTTTCAAACCAAAAGTCTACACAACTCAATGTCAAGAGTACAACATGGAACCAAATAAGCTAGAGCCAAATAGTGTACTTGAGGCTCTGTCAAATAAAAACTTGAGAGAAGCAATGGAGGATGAATACAAGGCATTGATCAGAAACAAAACTTGGGAATTGATACCACCATTGTCCAATCAAAAGGTCATTGGAAATAAGTGTGTATTCATACTCAAGCATGACATTGAAGGTAGAATACTAAAGCACAAAGCAATGTTGGTTGCAAAAGGTTTCTGCAGACCTCAGGTGTTGATTACCATGAAACTTTCAGTCCAGTGATTAAGGCGTCTACTTTGAGAATAATTCTTTCCCTTGCAGTCTCAAAAAGCTTGAGCATTAGACAAGTTGACATCAACAATGCATTCTTGAATGGGAAATTAGATGAAGAAGTGTACATAAGGCAGCCAGAAGGTTTCATTTATAAGACAAATCCTACCTTTGTATGCAAATTAAAAAAGGCTCTTTATGGACTCAAGCAAGCACCTAGAGCACGATATGATAAGCTAAAAAAGACTGTTGGAATGGAAGTTTTCAAGATCAAAGGCAGACAGTTCATTATTCTTTTACATGAATCAAAAGCAGGTTATCTTTGCTCTGGTGTACGTTGATGATATTGTGATCATAGGCAATGATCACAATGTGTTGTAATGTTTTATTTATAAACTAAATACCCAATTTGCATTGACAGATATGGGTTAGTTACATCAGTTTCTAAGAATTGAGGTGAGAAGACATAAGACTGGTATGCATCTCACTCAAATCAAATACACAAAAGATCTACTGAAAAAGTTCAACTTTGAGCATCTCAACCCATGTGCAACACCTATGGCAGTAGGTAAATCTATCTCTAAAAGTAAAGGTGAAACCATGGCAGATCCTTTCTTGTATAGAAGTGCAATTGGCAGATTACAATACCTAGCACACACACGACCTGATATAGATTTTGCTGTAAATAAGATGAGCCAATTCTTGCAAACACCTACAGACGTTCATTAGAAGGCGGTTAAAAGAATTTCCAGGTATCTAAAAGGAAAAATTGAGCAAGGACTATGGATTCAAAGGAGTGACAGAATAGACATTACCGGTTTCGCTGACGCTGATTGGGCATCATGCCCTGATGACAGAAGATCCACAGCTGGTTATTGTGTCTACTTAGGTGACACCTTAGTGGTTTGGTCATCAAAGAAGTAGCAAGTTGTAGCTAGGTCTAGTACAGAGTCAAGATACAGAGCTTTAGCACAAGCTACTACTGAAATAACTTGGATTGAATCTCTGCTCAAGGAGATTAAGCTGCATTCTGTATTACCTCCTATATTATGGTGTGACAATCTTAGTGCAAGCGCTTTAGCCTCAAATCCTGTCTACCATGCACAGACAAAGCACATAGAATTAGATATACACTTTGTTAGGGACAAAGTTCTTGAAGGTAATCTGAAAATCTAGTATGTTCCATCATCAAATCAAGTAGCAGACTTGCTAACCAAACCCCTTGCTCAAACCAGATTCTTGTTTCTTAAAGACAAGCTTGGAGTAAAAGATTGACTCCAGCTTGAGGGAGGATGTTAACGTTGAAGCTAATACCACAAATTCCACATCATCTTTGCACATGGACGGGCGGTGAACACATTGTTCGTGAAATTCCACAAGTGTACGATCGTGACAAGTAATAAAGTGGATTTATCAAGTCCGAATATCAAGTAATAAACTATTATCTACTATAAATTCTTAAATTAACCTAGCTTCAATTTAAATTAAAATCGTAACTAATGATCGAATCAAGTTTTATTCTTTAAGCGAAATTCTAAAAAATAAAATAACAAACTATTAAATAAAATAGTAAACGCAAAATAACAAACTGGAGAAAAGATTACGTGATTAGATAGTTAATATTTTCGATTTCACTTAGGTTATT
>CAIGRP010093841.1:0-18716 GCA_903798385.1 Fraxinus cuspidata | reverse complement strand
TGGGTGTTTTTTGGGAATTAAATTTCAGTTTTGCCCGAGGACGAGCAAAAGCTAAGTGTGGGGGAGTTTGATTTGAATGTAAAATGCATATTTTTCCTCCTTATTTTATATGCTCATACGATTAATCAATGCCAAAAAGTACTCATTACGTTCATATTTTGATTTAGGTGGCAATTCTATGGATATGGCATAATTTGGAACAAATAAGCGAAAAAGGACTAAAATGAAAGTAAAAAAGCTTGGGGACTGAAATGAAAATACTCAAGGGTCATGCTACATGTACCGAATTTTTTTACATAATCCCTTAACGACTACTCACAATAGAGGGTGGGGACCACATCTTGGAATTTTTTTATTCACGCGGGGCCTGCGTGCATGTGAGANAAGTAAAAAAGCTTGGGGACTGAAATGAAAATACTCAAGGGTCATGCTACATGTACCGAATTTTTTTACATAATCCCTTAACGACTACTCACAATAGAGGGTGGGGACCACATCTTGGAATTTTTTTATTCACGCGGGGCCTGCGTGCATGTGAGAAGGGGTAAACAATTCGGTATGGAGTATTATGTACAAATAGATTTATCCAATACTCAAAATCTATGTGGAACTTCACTTTGAAGACTTGAGAGTGTTAGGAGTCAATTGGATGAAAGAGACATCAAAGGGATGAAATATCGTCAAAGTATGATCACACATCAATTTCCAATCAAAAAATTATGCACGGGTTTTTAGCCTCATATTGCAACCCATTTTTGACACGGAAAATGATCGAATTGGAAGATGATATCTGAAGAAAGGTATTATCCCTTTGAGTTAGCTTCCAATGCATATTGAATCACTGCAATCGGACATCAGGAGTGGTAGATATGACCAAAATACTAAAATTTGTCCGACGGAAGAAACCTATAACTATACGGTCGCATAGCTTTAATTCTATGCGATCGCGAGAGGCGTTTCAGAGATTTTTAGAGCCTAGTTTCAATGTTCTATGCGACTGCATGACTTACTACCATGTGGACGCATATTTCATTCCCAACACGAAAATTTTGATTTTCGAATTTAAGTCTTTTACATAAGGAAACAACTATAAATACATATTTTAAAACCCTAGAACGGAGGAAGAATGTACAAAATGCCTCAAAACTTCATTCTTCATTATTTTGCTCATAGATTCATGAATTGTACCTAAACTCTTATACTTGGTCAAAGGAGATTGAAGCCTCGAAACCCCATATTGTGAGATCTAATTAGTTTTTATTATTGTTTAATTCTTATTTTGAATATTGAATGACATTCTACATTTATTTCATAAATTGTTGCGTTCAATTACTAGGCGACCTACTAGTTTGTTATTCGTTTCAATCTACCGTTAAGTTGAATATCAAATCTGTAATTGTTTGATCTCTTTAACTTGTGAAGCAACTAGGATTTAATTATTTGCTACGTCATAAATTGTTAACTCTAGAGAAGAATGTTCAACTAAATTAAATGCAACTGCTTGTGCTTGTATTTTTTAGATTCATCGATCTTTCTAATTCGTAATGCGATTATCAAATTAAATCTAGAGCACTTGTTTTATGAATGAGTTGATTTCATAATTGGGTAGGTTGAAATAATGGACCATAGATGCTAAAATCAAACTAAATTTTACATCATTGGACCAAATTTAGAATAGTTTGGGGGATTTCGCTGTTGTGAGAAGGTATTGGGATAAATGTAGGGATGGACAATTTTCCCCACCCCACCTCGAATGGAGCAAAAAAACTCATCCCGAACGGGTTGGCGGGGAGCACCGTCCCCTCGCCCCGCCCCGCCAAGAATAATAATAAAAAAAATTAATAAACTATCAAAAAAATTAATTAACCGAAAAAAAAAACTAAGCAGGGCGGGAAATGCCCCCGAAACCTGCCCCGCCCTGTCTCGAACCCCACCCCTACCTCGCCCTGCCCCGAACCCGCCCCGTTGCCAACACTAGATTAATGAGTATTCTATGTGTGGAAAAAAAAATTCTTTTGTGGATTGTCTAAGGTCAATATGATGAAATTGGGTGAAAATCTCAAGTTAGAAGTCGTTTTTTCTGAAATTGGTATTTACTGAGGGACATTGCACTAATCAAGGTATAAAAAATTATTATTTTATTTGAAAATTTCTCATTGTAGCGTTACGAGCAATTAAGCATGTAAGGGTCTCTAAAACTTGGTGCCCTATGGTCATTTGACTTGGGAGTCATCAGCCGAAAGCTTGTTACATGGGTCATTTAGAAAGCTTTATGGTGTGAATGTTTCAAGAAAAAAAAGTTAAAAAAAAATTGGAAAGTCAGAAAAAGCAGGTGTATGAAATAGAAGACGCACAAAATGCCTTGATTATGTCTTAAACACTTATTTGGGAAAATTTAATCTTTGATAAGAGATTATTAGCTTAGTTAAGTCCTAGAGATTGAAACAATCACATTATGAAGAATCATTGTTTATTGACATATTATCTAGCAATTAGTGAGATTTACCTAAACTAGAGATATGTGGATAATATAAAATTTAACATTAGTTCGCACACTTGAAAAGAGAGGAGAGAATGAGTTTGAGGGTGTGTGAATCTTACGAGTGATCATTTAGGGTTGGGAATTGAAACAACTTATAAATTTATAATGCGATACTTAATTCTTCACACACACACACACACACACATACACGTCGATTTTATATCGGAAAAATAGATTTTAATTTCTGTATTGTGATTTTGAAGCTGTGATTAGATTTAATATTATGAATTCAATCATGAGTTAAAAAAACAGGTTAGCTAGCTAAATCTTTTTACTTTACTTGATTGACTAGCCACCAATTAGGTAATTAACATTGCATGTTTGTTCGGTTTCAGTTTTGTTTGAGGACAAAAAAAAAGGTCAAGTTTGAGGGTGTGATAAGTGTAATTTTTATTTTTGTGTGTTTTAGGTTTTAGTTTTATTTGAGGACAAACAAAAAGTCAAGTTTGGAGGTGTGATAAGTGTAGTTTATATACTTATTTGTTGCCCTAAATCATGATATTTTATTATCTTTTGGATTAAATTCTAGTTTATGTTAAATTGTATTTTGTAGGTAAATTTTTATATTTAATGAAGAATTGAAGAAAAGAATGCAAAATAGCGGAAAATGGCAAAAATCCAAAGTACGATAACTAAATTATTGGAGGTAAAGTTTGGAGATTAAAGTTCGTACTTTAAAAAGTGAAGGACTTGTTTTGAAGAAAATAATACATTAAATGAGTCAATTGGACTTTTGTTGGGTGAATTAAAAGAGAGGAATTAGGGGTTGATTAGGATATATATATATATACCTAAAGAAAGAGAGGGAGAGAGACATCACGCAGCCGTCCGAAATTTGGAGAAAACAGGGGCTGAAAGTATAAATTCATTCACGTAAAAGAAGCTGGCAGAAATTCATATATATACACACACCGACCGAAGCTGAATTCTGAGAAAGTTGGGGCTGGAAGTGGAGAGTTGGAGTAATATATATTAAACACACAATAGTGGCAGGCAAGTATTCTTGGGAGGAAGTTGCAGATTTTGAATAATATATATATTACACTCACGCAGCAACACGGCGGCTTGGTGGAGAATTAGGCTGCTGAATTTTCGGAAGCAAGACTTCAACTTTTTTACTATATACACGCAATGGTCGACAGCAAAGTGGAGGAAACTGGGCGGCAGCATATTATATATGTTCACTCAAACAGAAGCTGAAATTTGAGAAAATTGAGGCCCAACTTAATTATAAAAGAGACGGCACACCCGAGAAGCTTCACGTTTAGTCAATTTTTGGTGATGTCTTTCCACTTTTCCATGTTTAAGTTCAATATTATGAGTGATTAAATACTTTTATTGTTAGGATTGATGATGCAGCTTAAGGTTTTTATTATATGTTTAATTTCGAAATTTTCATGTCATTTTAATAGTTGTTAATTAATTATTGTGTGTTTAATGCTTTAATTGTTTGCAACAATTAATTGATTTATGTTTTATGAATAATATTGAGACCGAGAAGTGATGTATAATTCTAGCTCGTGCAATAATTAACATAAACGTTATAAGAGATCGAGAGATAATTATAAACTATGTGATATTTGTTGAATTCATATAGATAAATGCGCTTATATGTGTGTGAATTTACATGAATATATAGTAAGTTCGGGCGTACGAAAATGATTAGTGTTGCTCAAGAGATATCGCTAACTATATCAAATTAATTCAATCAATGCCATGTTTGAAAAAATGGGTGAATAAATTGAAATTAAATGTATGATAAAATAAACTAAGTGAAATCGGAAATCCTAACTACCTCATCCCATAATTTTATCTCAAGTTTTAATTTGAGTTCGTTATTTTTGAAAATCCTAACTATCAAATCACATAATCTTATCTACAATTTTAATTTGAGTTTGTTATTTTATTTATTAGAATTTCGTTTAGAAAACAAAATTTGATTTGATCATCAATTACCATTTTAATTTAAATTGAATTTAGGTTAGTTTAAAAAATTTATAGTAGATAGTAGTCTCTGTGGGACGATATTCGGACTTAATAAATCCACTTTACTACTTGTCACGATCCATACACTTGCGAAATTTCATGAACACACTACAATAAAAACAGCCTCTTACAACGTTCAAAAAAATGTTTCCAAAGACCTTTTGCAACGTTTAAACGTATGTTACAAATCTCGATGTTACGGTAAAGTAAAAGAATACGGCAACGTTTGTATCTTGCTAATTACTTTATTCCAACATTTTTTGAACATTACTAATAAACGTTTTGTGACATTATTTGAAAGTTACTAATAATATTTTTGTAACCTTTTTTTTATTGTTACCTATACTTATATTCTTATTTTTTGTAAAAACAATTACCGTTGCCATTAATGTTTTAGCTTTGTTCATCGTACATTATCGTTAATGTTTAAGCAACATTCACTTAACATTGTTGTTTCCTACATTTAAAAAAAAAACATTACTACATATATTGTTATATTTAATAATGTTAGGAATTTGAGGGTGCGATATGAAGTATAGATCGATCAAACAAATAAGCAAGAATAAGATTTAAAAGAAAAACAAACAAGAAGATGAAATTGGCAGAGAAACTGGATATTTTATTAACAACCAATTGAGAGAAAAATACAACTTCTGCAACTTCAGGTCTAATAAACTGAATGAAGAATCTCCTATTTATAGGAGACGTGTCCAAACCCTAGACTTACCTTAAAATATGGAAACTAGGTCAAAAATCGCGTAAAACCGAAAAAGACCCTCGAGCGATAGCTCAGCGACAGGCGGGAGACGAACTCGCTATTCCAAATTTGCTCCTCTCGCTCGAGCGTTAAGGGGGGCATCCATTTAGCGCCGTCAATCCGCCTTTTTTTCTTTCTTGGACCCTATTTTGATATCTTCAAGCCCAATACTCCAAACGCGATGCCCTAGATCCAATTTGGACAGGACTTGGGTCACAAAATCCAACAATCTCCACCTTGACACAAATTCACGTACAACAAACGAAGCTCCAAAGTTTCTCCACCTGGAAAAATAAGTCCGTCTGCAAAGAAACACACTGAACTCTTCAACTTGAACTAAACCTCTCCAACACTCAAAAAATACTCTTCATCTTCCACCATATCCAAACACGGATACAATTGAACCTAAACCCCGGGTTCCCAAAATTCACAATGAATTCAAAATTTACCAAACAGGGTCGAAGCACACCCTGTAGCAGAATCACCACTAAATGTTTTAACTGAATGCCCCTGGCTAGAGTTGTCACCTTCAACAACTCCAAAAGCATGCACATCCAGATCAGCATCCCCGTACCTATTTCCAATAAGTCTTTCCCTAGCCGTTGAATACAATGGAACCGTAGATTGTGGTGGCAAAGCGGAATTACCCATATCTCCTTAACTCGACATAGTATTATTCTTCAAAATAGACCCAGAGTCAACTACAATGGTACTGTACCAAACATGTACTGATGTTTCTTCACTGATTCTGCCCAACCTTGCAAGATATATAACTGGGACTTTCTCCGTCCCTCCAGTACAACATGGACACCTTTCTGGACCTTCAAAACTCAACATACACCAAAGAACGTGTACCCTCTCGAATCCAGGGTACTCAGCAAGATGATATTCTTCTTCAAGTCTGGAATATGTTGAACCTGGCCAAGTGCTGATTGTTCCATCCACCAACTTCTCTCTGACTCTCCCATACCAACTACCCGATAAGATTCATTGTTTCCCATGACAACGGCACATTGCGTCATCGTTTCATACGATTCAAACAAATCCTGATTGGGACTCATATGAAACGCACATGCAATATCCAAAATCCACTCATCGTCATTCTTGGATTCCACGTCAGAAATCGTCAAAAGATCTCACTCACTTACAAAGTTCTCTACAATGTCTGCTTTACCTGAAGTCTCTGATTGCCTCCCATGATTTGCAGCTAAATTACCTTTACCATGCAACTTCTTGCAGTAAAAATAGACCCTATTGCTGAAATCTATCCTAGACTTGCCCCTTCGCTGATCACCACAAACCACAAGAGCTTCATCATCTCTGGAACCAGTTCGAACCAGATGCTTCATCTTCACCTTTGAGAACAAGGCATCATACACATTTTCAATGGTAAGTGTATCACGACTATATAGAATCGTGTCCCTTAACGATGAAAAAGAACCAGACAGCGAGCACAACAGGCTAAGGCCAAGTCCTCTTCGTCATATTTTACCTTTAATGTCTCCATATCAGTGACAATCTCCTTAAACACAGCCAGATGATCTTCCAGTGATCGGCCTTCTGCCATGCGATGAGAATAAAGCCTCTGTTTCAAATGTATTTTGCTGGTCAGACTTTTGGTCATGCACAATTGCTCCAGTTTCAACCACAATGCAGCTATTATATTCTCCTTCAAGACGCCCTGAAGAATTTTGTTAGATAGATGAAGATGAATCTGCAAAAGTGCCTTGCAATCCTTCCGTTGCTTCTCCTATATTGTCCAAGTTGTGGGCATCCTATCAAATCCCAACAAAGCATCATCCAAATCCATTTGCGACAATATAGCTCTCATCTTCACTTGCCATGATTAAAATCTTGTACTGCGATCCAACAGCAGAATATCATACTACATGGTAGTCATCAATAACAAAAACCTCAAACAATCAAATTCTTGCTCTGCGGAACTGCTGAACCTGGTCTCGTATACCACTTTTTAGGAATTTGAGGATGTGATATGGCGCGATACGAAGTATAGATTGCACAAACAAATAAGCAAGAACAAGATTTAAAAGAAATATAAACAAGAAGATGAAATTGGAAGAGGAACCGAATATTTTATTAACAACCAATGGAGAGAAAAATACAGCTTCTGCAACTTCAGGTCTAATAAACTGAATAAAAAGTCATCTATTCATAGGAGACATGTCCAAACTCTAGACTTAGCCTAAACTATGGAAACTATGTCAAAAATCGAGTAAAACCGAAAAAAAAAAAAAGAGAGAAACAAATATGCGGCCCGTTGCTCGAGCGGTAAGCGGGCGACAGCCTGTCGCTCGAGCGATAGGTCAGCGACAAGCGGGCGATGAACTCGCTATTCCAAATTTGCTCCTCTCGCTCGAACGTTAAGGGGGAATCCGCCCAGCGCCGTCAATCCGCCTTTTTCTTTTTTCTTTCTTGGACCCTATTTTGACATCTTCAAGCCCAATACTCCAAACGCGAAGCCCTAGACCCAATTTGGACCAGATTTGGGTCACAAGACCCAATAAATAATATTATTTTAAATATATCAAACTCGTTCCACAATAGTCTTTAAATTTATTTATGCAATAACAATAAACAATAAACTCGTCAACACAAATCCTTTTCTTACAATCCTCTTAGAAAAAATAAAATTACTTGTATAAAAATGGACCACTTAAAACTCCAGTTTATATACAAAATAAATCAACAAAAATAATATAAAGTACATTAATCAGAACTTTCCAACTACAAGCGTCAAATCCTCATTTCATTCAAAGTTGATATCCTTCTTGATAACATGATGCTTCAACTTCTGCATAAGACATCGACATATATATCAATTTGAAAACCTGAGCAGTAAATATTGAACGAAAATACATACAAATGCTATCTTTTTATCAATTCTATCGATCGAGAAAAACAAAAAAGTTTATTATATCCAAAAAAAAAAGCAATTAACAAGCTAGGAAACAATATACCCAAAATCCTTGAAAAATCAACTGATTCGTTTGCTGGAATGACCTTTGATAAATCTAAGGCATTTTGTCTTGAGGGATAGAGATAAGAATTCTGAACTAATAAAGCTTATGGGGAGGTGTTGTTTCTAGAGGAAGATAAACTGACTTATTACTTTCCCAATATACTTTGGTTAGATTTTGCATAGAATATTTACCATCTAATCTGAATTCATGCATGCATTACGCGATGGACTTCATTCCCCAAGCTAATTCATCTAAAAATCAATAATAAAATATTCAATAGCATCTCAAGGATTGCTGTATGTCCAGGATAAAAATAAATAATAAAAGAGTCAATAGCATTACAAATCTTGTTTTAATTCACATTAAATGATGGGTTATATAGTTGTAAGTAGCTTAATTAAGTAAATCAATATGGAAATTCAGACACTTAAAATGCCACAAATAGAAGGCAAAACTACCAATTGTGAGAAATGACCCACATTACATCAATTCAAATTTCATTTAATAAACACCACATTATCTCAGCAACGACTCTTGTTTAAGGATATCTCAACTTGCCATATGTATAAAGAACGTATTAGGCAAGATTACCAACCGGCATCTGAGGCAAGGTAAAGAGCAGCCCTCGCAAAAACCACTTCTGGCCTAGTTTACACTTTAGAATCATTTTCAGCATAAATCTTCCACAGAAGCATTTTGTAATGGATTCTTGTATAGTAGATATCTATTATAAGCATAGGATACCATGCCTCTGTCTGAGACAGTTCATTGATTCCAAGAAAGGAAATGTTATTATAATATTCAGCAGTATTTTTAAAAAATTTAATTCAAATTTGTGTTGGAAATAGGAACGAAAATTCGTCGCTGATTAGTGATGACTCAATTTCGTAGGTAATTAGTGAGGGATGAAGTTATTTCCATTGTTGTGAAATCAAATCCGCCGGTAATTATCAACCAAGAATCTATTGCTAATTTGTTGGTAATTAGCGACTGATTTTTATGCTCATAGCTAAATTACCGGCGCCACTTTTGTAGACTATTTTAGCTCGGAAAGTTTTCGTCATGGCTTTAGCAAAGAATTTTTTTCGGAGTGGCACCTTTTGAGGATGCATACTTGTCGGAAACACCTATGGCAGTACAAGATCTTATTTTGCGATTTTTAAGTCCAAATCCTCTCGATAGTCCAACAATATTCACATCTTGTTCACGTTCTAGTACTCACATACATTAGTGTTACTTGTATAACCACAAATACCCACAATACAAGAAACATAATTCAGGATCGTGTATAACAATGATAGATTTTTTTCCCCAGTAATCTGGTGGAATTGTGATGAGAAAAATGTTGGGACAGCTAAGTATATTCGTAGGTGTAAAACATGATTCTTTAAGGTAGAATTCAGCAACCTAGATCAATCAGAAATTAGTTGAACTGGATCCGTTTTCTAACTGTTTCTGCAACTGATTTCGGTTGGAATCTTAACCAATATGGAGCCTTAGTTAGTTAGGTAGTTAATAACCATTTTTGATACCTCGTTGTGTCTATAAATAGCTGCATTTGTTGTATGGATTAAAAAACTAGAGAATGAGAGAAATTCTGTAATTCTGTAGTAGGAAGTGGAGATTGGTGAGGACAATCTGATGGTGAATGAATGTAAAGTCTTGGGAATAAAAGGCTGAGGAAGTTACCTTCCTGTCTCACCTCCGTTCTTCATTTTTCTTTCTTGATGGTTTATTTTTTCTGCTGGTTTTTTTCCTGTATTTGTTTACTTCCTCAAACCAATTCTGTTTGTGCAAATGAACTCCCTGAAACTATGTATTAATTCAGACTTAAAGGAAGTCTTTAAGCCCCAACAATAGGCTCACTGAAAATTCTAACAGATAATTGGCACAAACATCCCTTTCGTTTGTTGTTCTTATCATTTCATTTTTGGCGTTTGGAACCTCAGACCGATCACTCTATGACGTCTCATTCCGCCCATTTGCTCCATTAAATGGTCGCATAACGTTCACTCGTTTATTTGCCTAGTGACATTTTGGTCAAGACAATAATTTCGACTGGGAATTTACTCAATATGCACAGCGAAATTTAAATAATATTCCCATCAAGAATTTACTTTGTATTCAAAAATAAATTGTAATAAAAATTATACGTTTAGTTGTTCTTGCAGAGAACAATTCTGATCAGCAATCCACAACTGTCAAGGAAAAAAGAATATATCTACCAACATTTAAAGATGCACATTTAAACTTGACAACTTGTTAAGGGATACCAAAATTGACATGAACGAGATCTCAACCACCACCACTCATTTCATTTCATACCCGTTAGAAAAAGAAAATATAGAGTCCCTTTCAGCTAGGGCTGTCAATGGATTGGATTTTGATCCGAATCCGATCTGAATCCGATAAAATTAATAGGAAATGGATTTAGATTCTCAATCTGATAATCGGTTAATTAAATAGATCAAAAATGGATATATGTCTATCCAATCCGATTTGTTATAATTGAATTAATAAAATATTTTTATGCCATATTATTTGTCAATAAAATAATTAAATGAGAAAATAAATAAATTTAGAATTAAAAAGTCATCAAATTCAAAACATAAAAAAGTTGAGAAATTTATAATTATTAAACATGTTTAAGAATTGGAAAAATAAATAAAAAGTTGATTTCAACATTGATTTTATTTCCTAATTTCTTTAATTTCGGATTGGATATCCAATAACATATCAAAATGGATATAAGTTTAACAATCAAATATCTGTTGGATTATCGGATCGGATAATTACTCTAATCGAATCAAATCGAACATAGGCAGATCCGGTCCATATCAGGTTTATTTACAACCCTACTTTCATCTCCCCTTCTATTAACAAACAAAAATCCAAAATTAATCACAACAAACAAAAAATAAAAATAAATTCACATTATAGATTTTAATCAGCAATTTGCAGTAATTTCTAAATAACACAGGAAGGAGTTTAAAGGAATGGTTGCGCTTTAAAAGTTGTTTTATGGGAAGCCGTCAATGAACTTCTTGAGATTTGTATACAGATTTAATTTGTACGGTGTTCGAAGTTGGTGATAGACGGAGTTAGCGGTAGTCAGAGTTGGCGTTGAGCGGAGTTCCTTTTTGCTTTTGAAATGAAAAGCTAGAAAACAAGGATGGATGTAATTTTCTCTATTTCCAATTCACCCAATTAATTGTAATAGACCACTATTTAACAATCAAATTTACTTTTTTGACCCAATAAATTATACAATTAATTTCAACAAAGCGTGTGGAAATCAATAGAAACAATTGTCAACAACCCGGATGAGCGACATCAACAACCAGAAAGAAACAAGGTTGATGGCACCAAAACCTCAAGGTAAACTTTGCTCTCGAAAAATTAAAGGTATGTTCTCTTTGCTGTTTTTAGGCTATTTTCAATTTTTCAATTTTCGAAAATACTGAAAACACGTTTATTTACCTATTTTCATTAACAAATTTCTAAAAACGAGTTAAAAATTTACAAAGAAAATGGAAAACGTCAAAAAAGTCGTTTTGGATTTTTTCAGTTAAAACCAAGCCAAAACTTCATTTTTTTATTTTTGAAACCAATTTTTCAAAATGACAAAAAGAATGTATTTTCAGCAATCTTAAAATGGACACTCAAAATACAAAATTCAAAATGAATTCAAAATTCAAAACCAAAAACTGAAACATGAAAGGAATAGCCCCTTAAGATTCCTAGAGAGCACTTCATGAATTTGAATTATATATAAGTAAAGTTTTTACAATAATATCAAATAAAATAGTACATAAGCACATCAATATAATCAATATTTATTTTAGTAATTGTAGATAGACATAGCAACAAAGTACTTTCTACTCGATATTCGAATTCTGATTTTAATACAAACAACAATTCTAAACCAAAATTTTACCAAATATTTAACAAAACTTCAATACAGCTAAAGCTCATTATCTTAAAATCATAGCAATATCAATAGCGGTGGATCCAGCATCCGGCGAGATCCGACGGTCGCTCGTGCTAGATTCGCCAATATTCAATTTTTTTTTTTTTTGGATTAATGTATTTATTTGTTTGGGATATATAACTGGGATTTCGTTTTATTTAAAAAAGGCTCACGTAGTTCAATTGGTTAGAGTACCATATAAGTAAACACGAATTGTAGGTTCAGCCATCAACTATAGCAATGCCTTTTGCAATTATTTTAGTTAAATATTTTTCACCATTTTGGAGCATATGGGCGTTTTAAAAATAGGTGCAACTCGAATATTCAAACCTATGATCTCCATTAGAATTATGAAACACTTGACAACTATGACATTTAGTGGATGTTGACATTTAATGTAACAAAATTCTATATGTTCTTTTATCAAGTAATAAATATATTCCCTCTTTGTTTTTAAAATGGTTTTAACTAAAATTCAACATTACTATGAGATTATTAAAATAGTTATTTTTTCTGTTGGGTTGAAATTATTAGTAAATCAAACCAGGAAAGTAAATAATTGGACCCATTTTTCAAACTTCAAATTGTTACTCGATAAATATTATTAGATTGGTAGGTAATGTACATACACGCTTACAATTCGAACTACTATATAAGTAATTTCAGTTCACGACATTGATTATTATTGGCACAGTCAACGGCCGCCCGTGTTCACTCAAAATCATAGATCCGCCACTAAGTATAAAACGAAGCTTTACTCTTGTGGAGGATATTTACGATAATTGTTGATCAATGTTGACCATATTGTATTTTTGTGTTTATGTTGAAGTTGTTAGTTAGAGAGTAGCGTTTCTTACTATTATTTATCATGCCATCCACAACTTCTCTACCATTACGTCTTTTAGAAATTGAATAATACTACTTTGTCATAAAATTGGTGATAGACAAAGTGACATAATAGGTGTTGACAATATGTGATTGAATGAAAAATTTGACGACGTTTTAAATAGTCTAATGATATGTTAGCATTTGACATTATGTCAAGGATTATCTCAATCATTATGTTTATAGAATTATTCTTTATAAATTAGTATAAGATATTATTCCTCTCTCATCTCTCATCTCTATCCGATAAAATCCAAGTTCAACCATGAAGTTGACACATTTTTATGAAATATAACTCTACTATTGTAAGAAATCACGGCCACAAGAGTCTATTGGCCCCATGACTAATTGAGACACAACCTTCGTTCTGATCTTGTGCATCCATTGGGAGATTCATACTGCACATCCACATAGAGAAGTCTGTGAAGCCCAGCGTATGCTGAACAAGAGAAAGCAATCAATATCAGACCAAATAACAAGAGAAATTTCAGATTCAACGAAAGCTTGAGTTTTGGACTTTCTTATTCTGCTTAGACAAGTATTGGATATTCCAAGTTGGGAGGTTTCCTCAAAGATATGCTACTTAGGGTTGGCAAAAAAGTCCGTTCAACTCGAAACATGTGGGGCCCCGCTCCGAATGGGGCGGGGATTACCCGCATAATCCGGTAAACGGGGTGGGGAATGAGCGAGCGTCAATGCTCCGAAGCGGGCACGGAAATCATAATCATCGCCCAGTTATCCATCCCGTTGAAAGTTAGTTTTAAATTTAAATTTTTTATCAAACAAAAATAATATATTTATCATATTTTTAAAGAGAACATAAGTTTTTTCTAACAAACTGGTAGAAAAAAAAAATATTTACTAAATAGAGACATAAAAGCGATAAAGAAAAAATAATTGGGGCCATAAATGGGGCAAGGACCTGCCCCGCCCCATCCCGCTTTAAACGGTATGGAGATGGAGCAAGGTAACAAAAACATCCAATGGGACGGGGGTGAAAATGGCCGATCCGTCCCGCACCCGCCCCGTTGCCATCCCTAATGCTACTTTATACATCCTTGAATGAGTCACGTCAATAATTTGGCGGCTTTATTATTTGAAGTTTTCAACACATAGAAAGTGACATTATCAGTCACTTTTTTTCTAAAAATACCACAATCTATCTCATATAGATTCTTTAGAATCGATTAAAACGATGCGTACATATGTGTTTGTCAAAAATTAAATTTGAAAATGAATTCAAACATAACTTTACATTGGAAAGTGATAAAACAAAAAAATTAAAAGTGACATACTCTATCTCACACTATTTTGTTTGTATTCTTTTGAAAACGAATTCATTGGTTAGGGAGACAAATGAAAACAAGATAACGAATATAAGAATGACAAAATGACAAAAAATGTTGTTACAATAAAATGCACAAACATCATGTCAGTTTTTTAAGAACAAAGTTTTGTCACTGTTCAAAGAATTTATTGTTGTCATTGATATGAAATTTCATAAACAAAACAACTAGCGTATCCTTATATTTAAATATACACTAAATTTGGAAATAATTTTATGAAGTTCAAAGGGTAAAAATATGATATACTGTGTCACTTTTTTGAAAGAGTCAAAAGTATATCAATGTTAAAAAGTACTATGTCCATTTTTTTATAGAATAGTGACATATCATGTCTCTTTAAACCAATATTCATGTGGTATGATCAACTCTTAATCCTGTAAAAGGGGGAAAAACCATTAAACAAAATGATATAAGAAATTCAAATAATTGACAAATATTAAAAAAAAGTGAAAAAAGTGATAAAAAGTGATAAAAACTAAGAGTGATAAAACCTCAAAAAAGTGATAAAATCAATTTGGACATAATTCATACGATAATTTGAATCTAATCAGTTTTAACGGTATGAATTTAATATTTTATTTTTTTAAGGGTAAGGAGCGTGATTTTTCCAATTAGAATAGCCTGAACCTTGACTTATAACCTTTTTAATTCATTTTCCTACTTTGAATATTTTGATCAGCAATTACCCAAGAAATTCCTGAAACTTTCAGTTAAAGTTTTTGGCAGACTGCTAGTATTTTCTTGACATGCTTGTCGATATTATTTCAAATAAACTACACAAGTAAATGATAAAACAAGCCAGTGAAATTGTGAGTATAATTAAGAAACGGTCACACGACGCAAGAATATCATTTTTAAAATGCAATCAAAGTTTGGAACAAGTTAGGTCAAAGTCGTGTTCCTTTTCGAACAAGTTTTGCCAAATCCGTGTTTTTCAACGAAATTAATGATTTTATTTTGATACTGATTTATATGCTTCTAGAATAAATTTTAAAAAACTAAAAACGTTTCTTGTATTTATCTCCAAGTCAATGACGTTCTAAAATAAATAGCTATTAACAAAGTCAAAACTTACCAATATAGATTTCTAGTCATGGAGAAGAATTCAAGTCTGATAATCTCACACGTTTTCAAAACCAGCATTCTTCTTCCTCACACTATAAATAGAGCATAAAACATGTTCAGCAAAGCACAAATTACTCAGCCTTAATTAACTGATGAAGACTCCAAACAATTATTCCCTTTTATTTGTTGTTCTTGTCATCTCTTCGTGTTCGTGGGCAGTTTCTTCTCGTGAACACTATGACTTTCTTCAATGCATGTCCCGTCAATCTAATAATCACACCTCGATCTCCAATATCCTTTATACACCAAAAAACAGTTCATATTCATCCATTCTGAATTTCTCCATTCAAAACCTTAGATTCGCGTCAGAAACGACACCTAAACCCTTGGTCATTATTACCCCCGTTCATGAGTCCCAAATTCCGCCCATCATATATTGCGCCAAAGAAAATGGCATGCAAATACGGGTTCGAAGTGGAGGCCATGACCTCGAAGGACTTTCTTACACATCAGGAGTCCCATTTGTCATCCTTGATCTTGTCAACCTGCGGGAAATTAATATCGATGTTGAGAAGAAAACTGCGTGGGTTCAGGCTGGTTCAAGACTCGGCGAAGTCTATTACAGGATTGCAGAGAAAAGTCGAACATTAGGGTTTCCTGCTGGTATTTGCCCTACTGTTGGAGTTGGCGGACATATCAGCGGAGGAGGGTATGGAACATTGATTAGAAAATATGGGCTAGCCGCTGATCAAGTTATTGATGCACGCATCATTGACGTGAATGGAAGAATTCTGGACAAAAAATCCATGGGAGAGGATCTCGTCTGGGCTATTAGAGGAGGCGGAGGTACCAGCTTTGGAGTCATCATTGCTTGGAAACTACAGTTGGTGGACGTTCCCGAAAAGGTCACTGTAGTTACAGTTNGAATTCAAGCCAAGATGGCAAGATAACTGTTCAGGCTTCATTTCAATCGTTGTTTCTCGGTGGTGTCGACAGGTTGCTTTCGCTGATGCAACAAAGCTTCCCGGAATTGGGATTACGAAGAGAAGATTGCATTGAAATGAGCTGGATAGAATCAATCCTATACATCTATGCTCTTCCCCTAGGATCATCACTTGATGTTTTGCTTAATAGAACTCAAGCAAATGTACAATATCTCAAAGTAAAAGCAGACTATGTTCAGAAACCGATTTCTAAGAAAGGGATTGAAGGCATATGGAAACATTTTTTCCAAGAAGAAGCCGAGGATGCTGAGATGTTTTGGGTCCCATATGGCGGAATAATGGATGAAATTTCAGAATCTGCAATTCCCTTTCCGCACAGAGCTGGTAATCTGTTCAAAATCACTTACACTGTGTATTGGGATGAAGAAGAGGCATCAGAAAAGCATATAAATTGGATTAGAAGACTTTACAGTCACATGGCTCCTCATGTTTCCACGTCGCCAAGGTCTGCATATATAAACTATTAGAAGACTTTACAGTTACATGGATCCTCATGTTTCCAAGTCGCCAAGGTCTGCATATATAAACTACAGAGATCTCGACATAGGAGTCAACAACAAGGGCAATACAAGCTATGCACAAGCAAGCATTTGGGGACGTAAATACTTTAAGAATAATTTCAATAGGCTGGTTCAAGTGAAGACCAAGGTTGATCCTGCGAATTTCTTCAGAAATGAACAAAGTATTCCACCCATATACTCGAGGTGGACCAAGAATGGAAAGTAGGATTCTCGGGAAAATGTTTCTCCTGATAATCTAGCATTTAAGAGACCCTCTTTAAACTAAATAAATACATCTAACCTTTGCACCATTTTCTTTAAAAGAATCCATTGCCTCGTAATGAAAATAATATATTTGTTTTGCTTTACGTTTAAAAGATTATGAGTACATACACAAAAATAGAAAAGTATGTATGGGTTATGTGCACGAAGAATGAGAATAGTTTCAATTTCTTGGTAAAGTCTGTCTTTTGAACAATGTTATCGAGGAAATAAAGTCATTTCATGACAACAAAAATAACATTTTGTAATGTTCACAAAACGTTCCCATAGACCTTTTGCAACGTTCAAACGTATATTGCAATTCTCGATGTTGCAGTAAAGTAAAAGAATACGATAACGTTTTTGTATCTTAGTAATTACGTTTTTCCAACATTTTTTGAATATTACTAATAACCTTTTTGTGACATTATTTGAATGTCGTTATTAACTTTTTTACAACCTTTTTTAAAATGTTACCTACACTTATATCCTTCCTTTTGGAACATTTTTTCACATTAATATTTTAGCAACATTCATTGTATGTTTTCTTTAATGTTTTGTCAACATTCATTGAACGTTGTTTTGTCCTACCTTTAAAAAAAATTACTATTTACATTGTTATATTTAATAATATTATTTTAAATATATTAAACTCATTCCACAATAGTCGTTAAATTTATTTATGCAATAACAATAAATAATATATTTATCATCATCTTTTTCTTGCAATCCTCTTAGAAAAAATAAAATTACTTGTATAAAAAAAGACCACTTAAAACTACAGTTTATGTACAAGTTAAATTAACAAAAAGAAGATAAAGTACATTAATCGGAACTTTCCAACTACAAGTGTCCTCATTTCATTCAAAATTGATATCCTTAAAAAAAGGATGCTTCAACTTCTGCATAAGACATCGACGTATACATCAATTTGAAAACCCGAGTAGAAAATATTGAATGAAAAATACATACAAACATTACATTATCTTTTTATCAATTCTGTCAATCGAGAAAAAACAAAAAAGTTTTATTATATTAGAAAAAAAGCAACTAAGAAGCTAGAAAACAATCTACCAAAAACAAAAAAGTGAATGATACAAGAAAAAGAAAATAAGTGATGGAGGAGAGTGATGTCAATGTTACAAAATATCTATATTCATAATTCCTCCTACATTTCAAGAAATGGTTCGGTTTATGTGGGATAGATGCAAAGTAAAGGAAACATTGTGTGGAGTAGTTGGTTTTACATATCTTATGAATATATTTGAGCTAAGTTTATTCATCTTTGCTCCACTAGTTTGATGGCTCTTGAGTCACTTACCCAAATATATCTCACCTTGACCCTAAGCCACGTTACAACCCTTGAAAAGTCCTTATGATTCTTGTAAAGCATGTGATCTAAGTGGTGGTGAATGAGAA
>CAIGRP010093836.1:0-21791 GCA_903798385.1 Fraxinus cuspidata | reverse complement strand
TATTATAAATATATAATCCTAATCTTATTTACAATAGCATTGTCCTACATCAAATATGGTGGTGGTGATAAAATTGCTCCATAAAACAATATTCAATAATCAAATGCCAGGGTTAATGAAGTAATTAGTCAGTACTTAAAAAAAGATGGCCCTGCTATTTATGGTGATTAAGTTAAACTAATTCTAAACAACTACCAAAGAACCCTTTTTCTGAACTTCTAAAACTTAATGTAATTTCTTTCCAAACACAGGCAATACTACTGTTTACCTATTCGTTTCCGTAAAGAACAACCCTCCAGCCCTTTGAGGAGATGGCACTTCTCACAGGACTTTTACAACTCAGAACAAGTTGTTTGAGAGAGTAAAGATATCAAAAACATATTTAAGGAACATCAGCAATAGGTTTTGACTGGTTGACTGACAAGATGTCGTACGTGTTACATGCTTGTTACAAGCTTAACCAGCACTTCTTTGTATCATCCAAAGACCAAAAGATTTTCTATGCACCTAGTGAAAACTTTAAACATATAGGACTATGGCCCTCTACATTCAAAAGTTTTACTATTTTCGATAAATAATTTTTTGAGAAGCAATCTATTTAGCATAAAGAATAAGACGCCAGAGCTTATGATGGTCTGCCACTGGAATCCCTTTGTGTTTACTTTATATTTCACATACTTCTAATCTTTGCCAGTAGCATTTTATGACAATGAACAAACTTTGCGATTTGGAGCTTGGTGATCGTCATTTATGCTTCAATTCTCCAAACTTGCATTGTAAATATTACGCACGCTTGTTCTCATAGCCGATCAATCTTTAACACTTACTAATATGGTTCTTTGTCTCTTAGAAGTTGCAATGAATGGCTTTAGCAGTCCTCTATATGCCCTCTGCATATTTATTAGTATTTTCCTGTTTTGCCATGTATTAGTGACCCATACACTTCTAGTGATTTATGTGCCTCTTGGACTATAATGCACAGGAAACATGGAGACAGCACGTAACGGGTGGAAAACTGAGGGAAATTACTGAGGAAGCAAAAAGTTTTGCAGTTGGAAACAAGGCTCTTGCAGCTCTTTTTGTTCATACTCCGGCTGGTGAGCTCCAGCGTCAAATCAGAAATTGGCTTGCAGAGAACTTTGATTTTCTTTCCATTACTGAAGATGGAGTAGGGGGAGCAACTGGTCAGCTGGAGCTTCTATCTACAGCAATAATGGATGGTTGGATGGCTGGACTGGGTGCTGCACAACCTCCTCATACTGATGCTCTTGGGCAGCTTTTATCTGAGTATGCAAGGCGTGTTTATACTTCTCAATTGCAACACTTAAGGGTATGTTCTACAGTTTCAGTGTGCCACACTGTTGTCATGGGATTGTCCTCGTTGTCTGTTGGCTGTCTGTCCTTCAAGATGTGTTGAACTTATATACTTAGTATTTGTTATTTCTGCCACACAATTTAAAATTTTAATAGTCATTTTGTGGCTATTGAGACTGCATTAATTACATTGTTATGTTTCTCAAACTTTGCAACTTGCTCCTCTGGAACCAAGATCGAAAGGATTGAGAAGTTAGTCAAAACCATTGATGAAGGATGCCTTAAAAATGAAAGGATTCTCTCAATACCAATGCTCTTGGGAGCTTTTATGTCTCAATACCGATCCAAAACCATCAATGTAGGATGCCTCAAAAAGTAAAGGATGCCTCAAAAGATTGATTGAATAAACCTTTGAGAAACTGTTCATCAGTAAACTTCTTAAATTGAAGTTTCTAGTGATGCTCTTCATCAATTTTTTTAGCTTTAATCACTTCCAGTTAAGTACTTTCATCCTCATTTTGCTTGCGATGAATGGTGGTCTTATACTGTTCTATACTCTGCCTATTTGTTCAGTATCAATTTGCATGTTTAGTTTCTTTCAATACTGAACAAGGTGTATTTTCTGTTTGTATTGTTTGATGTCCATGGTTGTCTAAAGATTTAAAATCTTCATTTGCTTCTTATTTTTCCTGTGAAAACTGAAGGCAATGTTTAGTTAAGCTCCTGGAAACTAGTTTCTGTCATTATACTTCCATAATATTACTAATATTATGCTTGTCTTTATCAGGATATTTCAGGTACCTTGGCAGCCGAAGTGGCAGAAGACACTGCACAAGTAGCTAAGCTACGTGGAGCTCTGGAGTCTGTGGATCACAAGAGAAGGAAGGTCAGAGTTAAAAGTCTTACAGCTTCTTTGCTTTTGCTTGTCCACCCTCCTTTTCTCCGTCTTGTGTCTGTCCATGTAAAAACACAAAACTAACCATTGACTTTATTTTTATTGTTTTTTGACCCCAAATTTCTACTTATATTCATATCACCGTGCTCCCCAAGTAAAAGAAACTGATTTAGAGTATTGAAAATAATAACCGTCCTTAGAAAAATTTTCCCTTGTTAAATAGTCAAACTGTTGGCTATTTTTATTAATTACTTAATAATCAGAAGTATCTAAATAAAAAATTTTTATAATCCCTTCCCCATTGTTCTTTGTATATAGTTTTTTTGATAGAAATACATTACTGGTTTTGAATATTTCACAAAAAAATGTTGATAATTAGTTGCTTTTACTGTTTTAGAGCAACAGAATTGAACAATAGTTCCTTTGAGAAGGACTGGTCTATATCGATATGTTTCAAAGAAGAAAAGGCTAAAAAGGAATAAATGACTGCCTATGAAAGTTCCGTTGGTTGAAAAGTGAGATTCGCAGGTCCTGTAAATGTTGAATCTTCAAGTTCAACAGATTTTCATTTCACAGGTTAGGAGCATCTTGAGTACACGTGAGATGCTGAAATTCATCTCTGCTGAGCTTCTGCACCCTTCCAATTTACCAACACTCATTCTTCAGCTTGAAAGATGATTCAGTATAGCATTTGCTACATAGTTGACTAGGCCATTTAGAGGGTGTTATTAGACTTTTATGAAAAAAGACCATATATTCATACCTTATTGGAAGAGCTTTTCTTATTTCTCTAGAACCCCAGCCTATAGGAAGGATTTGAAATCTATTCTTCGGCATTTTAGCCCAGCGTATTACACGTTAGAGTTTCTGGTGTTGTTTCGAGTTGCTACCCTTTTGTGCTTCTACCGGAAACTGTATTAGTGAAAAAATTGCATGTTATAGTTCCTGAAAATGTGAAGGCATTTGATCAATTGATTATGTTGAACCTGTTTGTGTAGTGCAGTACCATAAGAAGTTTGTGCTGGCTGATGCTTGGGGTGGTGGTGAACTTGCATCAGCTGTGGACACATGGCTTGAAATTGATATAAGCGACATAGTAGTTTTGATTATGCTAAAAAGTTTTTGAGTGCATTGTATTGTTGGAAATGTCTTTGACTGCAAAAGGTATCGTGCAAGATTAGTTGATGTCATAGGCAGCATAAAAATGAAATGGTTTAAGGAAGGAAACTTGAGAGATTTCTCTTATGTTCTTCTAATTTCAATTGGTTGGTTAGAAAAGTACAGTCAATTAATACAGTGCAATGAAATTATCCATTTGTACTCTGAAGCGATCACCACTGATATTGGTGATTGCTTACTTGATTGGATCAAACTATAGTATGTTGCTAAGGCTCAGTTTGTAGGCTGAGAGATGGTTGCTTTTTGTGAATCATATGGTCATGATTAAATTATTTACTTGTCACACTGCGGTTCTTTTGTTTCAATCATCAGATTTTGCAACAAATGAGAAGTGACGCTGCAATGTTGAACTTGGAAGATAGTGCTTCACCTATTCGGAATCCTTCTACTGCTGCTGAGGATGCAAGACTGGCATCATTAATTTCCTTGGATTCCATACTGAAGCAAGTCAAGGTTCTCACCTCTCTATGATTCTATCCATGTAGTTGCTGAAAAGCAGGTTTTATGTGGACCAGGTAACAAGTAAATGAAATGTTCTTTTTAATTTTAATTCTTCAACAGGATATAATGAAGCAATGCTCCGCGAAGGTTCTCAGTAAGAGTAAGAAGAAATCAATGCTTGCCTCTGTTGATGAACTTGCTGAACGCATGCCATCATTGCTTGACATTGATCATCCTTGTGCACAGAGGCATATCGCTGAAGCTAGACATGCCCTAGAGGTAGCGTAAACTACAAGAATTGCCCATGTTTGGTGGAGATTAAAATTTGATTTTTAGTAGATTTTGATAAAAGTTAATAAAATGTGTAAGTTTTGGGTCCCATGAAATGTGTGGTTAAAATTAAATGTTGACTTTGACTTGAGATTTTAATTGGATTTTAATCCAAAACAAACAGGGGCCTAATATTGTCACTTGTTGGACTCTATTGGCATCTGGTTAGATTTGTAGAACCATATAATTTTGTGAAAGGAAGTGAGATCCTGTAGCTATCCTATTGGTAAGGAATGCTGATGTTTATGATCTTTGAAGATGAGAATTGGAGAAGTTATAATCTTTGAAATTACTCCTTGGGGTTTTTATATAACTTGGGTTTTGTCTCAGGATTGAGTCGATAATAGACGTTCCAACCTTTAGTACAATCGCATTCTATGCTTAGTGGCTCATTGACAAGCAATCATATCTGATGTTTTAACCATTTACCAAAATGCTAAGAAATTCAATAAATTAATGCAGTGAGGAAATTTTTGGGCGTTAAGAACCCCATTTTTATACGGGCGTTAAGAACCCCATTTTTATACGAAAGATGTTTGCTTATCTTGGTGCCATCCCCAAGTTACTCTGTTTAGGAAATTGGAGGGACATTATTTTGTGTTCAATAGAGGATCTGTCAGTACTGTGTACATGTTGGAGTAATATGCTGGTCTTAATGCCTAGAATGTTGGCTAAACTTCTGATACTGCTACACATATCTGGTATTCTTTTTGTGATGCAGTCAACTTCTGAAGAGGATGACCAGCTTCATGACACTGCACATGCTCGCAAACATTCTGGAGACATGGCATATGGTGCTGAAACCGACGTGGCGCAGTGGAATGTTTTACAGTTCAACACCGGTTCAACAACTCCATTCATCATCAAATGCGGAGCCAACTCAAATTCTGAGTTGGTCATTAAAGCTGATGCACGGGTTCAGGAACCTAAAGGTGGGGAAATTGTTATGGTTGTTCCAAGACCAACTGTACTGGAAAATATGAGCCTGGAGGAGATGAAAGAAGTATTCTCGCAACTCCCGGAGGCTCTAAGTTTACTTGCTCTTGCAAGGACTGCAGATGGAACCCGAGCTCGGTACTCTAGATTGTATAGGACTCTTGCCATGAAGGTTCCTGCTCTGAGGGACCTCGTTGGTGAACTTGAGAAGGGGGGAGTACTGAAGGATGTGAAATCATAAGAAAATTAGTTGGGAAGGGAAATTTGTACACCTCATTTCCAATTATCTCTCACACATTATGCATTTTTTATCTTGTCTTTTAAATTCCGGCTTATATGTTTTTTGTGTATTCTGTCTCTTGAGCAGATCTTTTGAACCATTGTGCTTGGTTACAATGCATTTGTACTGATCAGTGACTGTTACCAGTATCACCAATTTAGTGGTTGTACATACTATTTATAAAGTGTGTTCAAACTAGGTATTTCTTTCTTAGCTCCCGAACCTCTCTTTTTTCTCGTCACCTTTAGCGTTTTAAGCTCGATGAAATCAGTTGCTATTTGTCAATTAGATTTTCGAAACTGAACAGTAGCGTATGGGATTGGTGCATTTTCTGTTTCCATGGCGTTCACTGGGAAAAAAAAATGGTGAATTATTGTCATTCTGTACAAATTATTTGACAAATGATACGAAATTAGTATGTCTGTGTGCCAACAAGACCTCCTTGTGTGAGTATCATCGAGGGAGAAAAATTACAATAGGATGATAATGTCCTTGGGAGTTTGGACACTGGATTAGCAGATTTTGGGTGTTATATATTTAGACGTACTACTGAAGTTTTGAGACTAAACGATTAGCAGATGTGGGGTGATATATTGAGATGTACTTCTGAAGTTTTGAGACTAAACGAATTCAAGTTGTAACATGAAGACAATTTAAATCATGGTTAACTGTTGAATGAGACAACCGGAAAGGCGAAGGGCAGGTGGTGNATGGTTAACTGTTGAATGAGACAACCGGAAAGGCGAAGGGCAGGTGGTGGGAATTTGAGAAAGTCAGGTCGATTGGGTACTTTCATTCAAGCGACGGTAAAGAAGAACGAAATGAAACTAGACGCCGAGGGTCATGGAAAAAGGTCAAATCGATCAGGCTCACTCTTGACTTACATTCATATAGGCCACCTACAAAAATAAGACATTCAACTCTCTAAAACACGTGTAATTGAGAGTCAGAATGTCAGTGCGATTTGTGTGAGTTCAAAATATGGATAGTGAGGATTTACAAAGGAACAACTGGGTCGCAAGTATGTAGAGTATGTTGGTTTGTCACCACTTCAAGGTAATTGTTACAATGGCATTCAAACAATCGTGTATGTAATTTTCTTGTGTTGATGTGGTGGTGCTATTGATGGTCATGATGGTGTTGATATAAGATGATGATATAAAATTACACAATATAACACAGTCTACCTTATATGTCATTAACATGGCCTCCCATTAGCTTGATAGTATCAATATGATTGTTGATGCAATGAGAAACATGGAATTCTAGCAGTCTACTTACAATGTTGTAATTTTATTATTATTTTTTGTAATCTTAGTAAACTCATCACCACCACTCATGATCACCATCGATGTCACAACCACCCCATCACCACCAACGATAATCTCATCAACACCAACAATTACCCATCAACACAAGAAAATTACATACATTACTGTTATCGTGCATCTAATTTTTATGTATTGTAACTAAATAACCCATGCACCACCACCACCCACCACCATGAATATCTCCACCATAAACCACCACCTCCTAACCTTATATGACCACAAACACAAGTAAATATGTACCATCACGCCACAAACACTACCATTGATGCCCACCACGAGTGATCACAAAAACGAATTGCCATCTGTCATGAACCATGACAAAACCACTACCAATACAACCAATTACACCAACGGCAAATCACATAAACAAAAATTATAAAAGCAAATTCTGGTGGTTTTAGAACTACAACATGGTGGTGGCATGTGGTGTAGGGAATCAACATGGTGGTGACTTCGTTCAGTTTCAACATCGACACCTATTACTTAACAAAAGGTTTAAATCTAATCTTTAACATTTTCGACTCTAAAAAAATAAAAAAGAGAAGAATAAATCTTCAACATGGTAGCGGTGTGTGTTTAAGGGGGCGGTGTGAGGGTTTGATGAAGGTTGGTGATGGAGGTGGTCGTGTGTCATCGATTGAGAGTATGGATGAGAGAAGAACGATTGAATAAGTTACTTCATAATTTTTTGTAATAACACCTAATTTTTAAATAATATTTTTTATAAATACATAATTTTTGAACTTTTATAAAGAAGAACAATTTTGAGCTTTTTTTTTCCCCGTAAGAAAAACTATTTAGTTGATAAAAAACTAACCGAATGAGATGATATAGGCTACATGTCTCCTTATTACCTCTGATCAATTGACATCCAATTTAGCAAATGAAGTCAAGTCCATTGTTGGAACTCGATTCAAGTATTGTTATTTAACATTACTGATATTTAACACTTGTTTGGTGACATTATTAATGACTTTCAATTAAATGAATAATATAAATTCATCTTTAATTGATTCTATCATATAATATCATATAAATTGGTGCTCTAGTATTTTTCTATGCTAAATTGGTTTGAGTCGAAATGGTGCAAAGAATATACTTGTGATTTTGCAATAAAAAGATTTTTTTTCCGAATAAATGCATAAATATAACGCTCTTGTTTGAGCCTTATTTTAACAAAAATTTATTTTTAACTGTATATTTTTTAATAAAATAATTTTACATGTAAATTAAAATTTTTTCTTATTTTTTAATCATAATTGAGCCATATTTAATCAACTAATTCTCAACAAAATATTTTTCAATAAAATACTTTTACACGTAAATTAAATTTTATTTTTTTTATCTTTTAATCATATATTAAAAAAAAAACACTATTTCAAAAATACATTTTTTTTTTAAAGCAACATTTGCCATGTGTTTTGAGCTCAAGAAGTTTCTCCAACTTATATTGACCCAGGTAATCCCCAAAATACCTTTGTCCTCACCGCCTGACCACCTGTTCTTCACAGGCGGCATGCGGTCGCATCTATTTCAAATTCACCGAAGAAAATCTGTGCGTTATTCCATCTCTAATCTGTGCATCGGGGCTTGCATCATGAACAACAAAACAGTCGGTAATTATTCTTCATTGACATGCACAAAGTTGACTCTGTTCACCATCTTAGCAGTCCTAATCCAAATCATTGGCCTCTCTCTTTTCATTACGGGATTCTTCCCCGTCAAGCCAACTCTCTCAGGCATCAGGTATTTATTATTAAATGAATATCAAAAAATGAAAATGTAGTAAATCTCTGCAACAATTTGACTGTTTTTCCCCCACGTGGGCGTTTGTTTTCTCTATTGTTTAAGTGGGCTGGAGAGTTTTTATCCACCGGATTCTGATCCAACTGAGTTGTCTCAAAATGTTTCAACGTTACCACCTGACAAGCTCAAGTCTTTGTACCAGGTTAGCATTTATTCCATATTTTTTGAGGTATGAAGAATTATATGGAAAATAACCACTGAGATTGTGTTATAATTTTGCCTAATTGGATAAAATTGCTAGTTTACCAAAGATGCTGGTTGAAGTTTTCTGTTGTATTAGAGAGAATGTACTTTAAAAGTAAAGATTTCTTGAATTTGAATATTAGGTATCTTAATTTTGGTGAATGCAGGAAGTATCTGGAGTCCCTCCTGTATTCGATCGATTAGTTCTAATGGTATTTAGCTCGTATTTTTTAGTATTTGCTAGTCATTTTCTTCAAAATGTAGATTCTAAGCATTAAGCGACTTATTTCGCCAGAATCGGTGTATAGACTATTTATTGTTATTATTCTTTAAATTTAGGTTATTGATGGTCTTCCAGCAGAATTTGTGCTTGGAAGAGATGGTATGCCTCCAAGTAAGGAGTTTGGGGAAGCTATGCCATATACTCAGTCGTTACTGGCTAAGGGATTGGCAATTGGCTACCATGCTAAGGCAGCACCTCCAACTGTTACTATGCCCCGCCTAAAGGTAACTCAATCGTTTTTCTTCTGAAACTCACAGCACAAGTTATGAAGCACAGCCAACTCAGTTTTGTTCTCTACTCTAAGATATTAGTGTTTTATATAAGCAGGCCATGCTTTCTGGAGCTGTCGGGGGATTCCTGGACGTTGCTTTTAATTTCAACGCACAAGCATTTTTGGACGATAACCTCATTGGTTAATTTCGATAGCCTGTTGGATATCAGTTCAGTTACTGTATAACTAATCTAGCTTATTGTCACCTGTTATCTGACTTGCATGTTCAATTTATGCATTACAGGGCAATTTTTTAGATTTGGCTGGAAAATGGTGATGCTCGGTGATGAAACATGGCTTAAATTGTTCCCAAGAATGTTCACAAGATATGATGGAGTTAGCAGTTTCTTCGTAAGTCTTCCTTATTCATGGCACTTCTTAAAAACATTTGTCTAGATATACCATTTCGAAATGAATTTCCTATTTGTGCTGTCATTTCTTTTTAAGTGTATTAGATGAAATGGTGTACTAACTTTGTACACAGGCGTACGCATACATACACGTATACCTTTAACTCTCGCCTTTTCTCCTTCTCAATTAAGTTACTGCACTCTCTTAGATTGGCTGCATAGATCACTGAAGTCCAAATTTGGTGCATAGTTTCAATGGCTCTTAGTAAGAACAGGGAAGAATGTGATTATTGAAGTAATATATTTCCTACACCTTCTTGTTCATTCTTTCCAATTTTATGCATGGTGCATGATGGCATGACTAGGGAAGATGTACTAACTAGGAAATGCTCATGTATATTAATCTAAAATTTGACACTTCTGCATCAAACTGTACTTGCAGCTCCATATGAAAATCAATTTTTTCCCTTGCAGAAGCTGGACCAATATTTTTGGTGATCAGATCTGGAAATGGATTATACACATTAAAAGTCAGGGGAATACTTTGTAATTTTAATCTGAAATTTTCCTTTTCTGTATATTGCTATAACCAGTAGAGAGGGAGGGAGGGAGGGAGAGGGAGAGAGATTCTATGACTTAAAAAAATTACTTAAATAAAAGAAAGAAAAAATAAAATAAGTCGAGCAGATTTTTCTTCATAAAAAGGAATTGAAGCAGTAAACTTAAATTAATTGTCTAAAAGGTAATGGTTTGTTAGTGTCATGAATCAACATAGTTTTATGTTTGTTTGTTCATTTTGTGCTAACATTTGTCAAGTAAAATGTAGATTTCTCATTTTCCCTTCTCCATCTTTTCCTTTATGAGCATGTTGTTTTGGGGGGAGAAGGTCCAAGTGTGGTAATTACCTAATTCTGACAGTCAGATTGGTCCGATCTTGCTAGGTAAAAGATACCATTCAAGTGGATTACAACGTATCTCGACATCTGGCCGATGAGCTCAAAAGTACCGACTGGGATCTTCTGGTAAATGCCAACTTTTCAAGTGTGAGGCATGGTTTCATATCTTATAAATATGATGATGTTACATATATGCATGAAATAGAATCACTTGCATATGCTAAATCATTTCCATTGTGCTGAAGAAGTCCATCATTTTGTCATCGAAACTTATTGCCCACACCTTGAAACTGAAATATTGCAGATTCTTCATTATCTTGGGTTGGATCACGTTGGACATATTGGTGGACGCAATTGGTAATGATATTTCCTTAGCCATTCATTCTTTTATCAGTTTAGATCTCACGAAACTTAATATTTATTCATTATTCCAGTGTCTTGATGACCCCCAAGCTTATGGAGATGGATGAAGTGATTAGAATGATTCATTCAAGCGCTATACAAACCCAAGAAGCTGAACAAAGAGGGACACTTTTGGTTCGTGCTGCCTTATTCTCATAACCTGGTATTGCTGGTGCCCAACTAGTATCGTTCTGCCTATACAATCTTATCTTACCCTATATTAACTACTGTTGCCTGGGGCAGTATGTGTAGAATTACTTGCATGATATTAATGTGATACATTTGTTAAGAATGCACAAGTACTGAAAGTGGAGTAACTTATACACAAATATTGCATTATTCTGCATGTCCTAGAATGAGTCATATACGTCGAACCATTTGATGTAAAAGTTTAAGCTCTTAGATGAGGTCAGATTTATATCATTCAAATATATTTTCAACATGCCTCCTTATGTGTAGGCTGAATTCATTTTTCCGATCAAGGCCTAACACGTGGATAATTTTTATTTAAACAGGAGATGATGAGACTTGAATTCAGGACCTTTGTTTGCTTTGATTTCACGTTGAACCGTTAGATCAAGTGGTTCAATGTGGTATCACTGTAGATAAATGTATATTGAGTCTAAGTCTCGTCATCAGATGTTTGAATAAAATTATCTGCGTATTAGGCTTTGAAGGGAAAATGAATCCCGCCTACACCTGGGGGGCGTGTTGAAGATATATTTAAATGATTTTAAGTATTTCTTCAACATCATATATTGTATTATGAAAGAGTCCCGTGAGTGTCTGTGCTGTCATATTGTTGCGTGCAGTGTTTCTTAGTTTGAACATCTGAGATTTGGAAACATAAAATTATTGGCAATATTTTCAGCCTCTTTTTCTTAATTTTTATGGTGCACCAAAGAAGAAATTAACATTTTTGTTATATTTTGTAAATTTATTATTTATGAAAAAGGCCGAACAGGTATTCAGTATACCTGTCCTTTAGAACATGAGTTCATGCATTTAAAAATTAAGAGTGAAATAGTTACGAAGTTTAGCATCTGCCCGTGCCATGTTATCGACAGAGTTCGAAACTTTTATTCTTCTTTCTTGAACGCTTACCTCTTGGTGAACACATCTCCACTTGACTTTCCTTCAATAAATTGGTCTACTGAATTCAAACCCCATATCATCAGATTTCTTGGGGATAATATGACACAATGTCTGGCAATATTTATTGGTAAAGATGTTACCAGCTGAGATTGCGGTTCCTGTGCCAATTTAAGGCTTCTGCTGTGTCAAGTTTCGTTCATAGTTGAAATTGACTGTGTTGATTGATCTATTTTGATGTGCTTTTAACTTCCAGCTGGTTGTAAGTGATCATGGCATGACTGAAAGTGGTAATCATGGTGGTTCTTCATACGAGGAAACAGATTCGCTGGCACTATTTATCAGTCCAGGAACATTTGGTTATACATCAGAAACTAACATCAAAGCTTTCCAGGTATTGGGTGTTCCCTTCAGCTCTTAGCAGAGCTGTTAAATACCACGTTACGTTCTTTTGTTTGCATTTATATCCGCATCTCTTGTACTCCCACAAAGTTTCACATGCGGGTGGATATCGTTTATAATGTATCTTCCATTGACTTGGTTAGTAATACATGTTTCCCCTTCAACTACTTTTTATATAAGAAAAAGCTGAGTAATGTTTACCGAGTGCAAAGTCTTCTTATCCAGATTGTGGTGGATATTTCATTGAAGACTTGCCAAAATAAGCACATATTCCTGGCATAGAAAATAAAAAGTAAATTGTTTTATATTATGACCAAGTGTTTTTTAGTAATTATTAGAAATTTCAATTCTGGTAATATATGTTTCTCTTCTGCTTCTTCTTCCACCTATTTCAATCTCTTTTACCTTTGAAATTAGACCTGAAATTCTCTATTTCTTCTTCAAATTTCTCCTTTAAACTAATATATTCTTCCTCTATTTTTTCTGCAACACAGAATCACTATCACAGATCTACAGCAGAACCAAAAACATTCACTTATCTCCAAGTTCCTAGAACATTCTGCTTTGACTTTCTTAACATTTCTTACAACTCTTTTGCTTTATTAGAGTTCGCTGTAGACTATAGAGGTATTCTATCCCGAATTAGGAAATTCATTTTCTCCACGAATCTTGCAACCAATAGCTACTTGGACCTAACTTCTATCTGAATAACCAACCACGAATCAATTCTGCTGGTGCTGCATCATTATTATTTCGGTTGGAAGTTCAGTCTGGATTCTTACTGGGGTGGGAATGAATTTAGGATCGACCTTTACAATGACCTTGTGTGTTGGAGTGTGCAATCTTTAGCCTTGTTTATCTTAGCATAAGTGCATTCCATAAAATGGTATATTAAGCGGGGAGTGAATACTACTTGGTGGCAATTGGATTGATCCTGTGAATTTTGACTAGTTTATTTCATATTTTTCTATCACTGGCCTCATTTCATGCAGAGATTATGAATTCTAGCATAATAGTACATGTTTTTTTATGCTGATTATCACGAATTTAACCCATTATTGCTATTTGCTTAATGCATATTATATGCATCACTTTCTAGTTGCTCAATAAGAAATTTTTTCTTGTTATTATATATATTACCTAAAAGCAGTAGATTTGAATGCCATAGCTATCTACTGATGCCTTAACATTTGTCTTCCTTATTCTGGTTTCTAGGTTGACATTGCAGCAACGCTAGCTCTTCTTTTTGGTGTACCAATTCCAAAAAACAATATTGGCACGCTCATGGCAGATGTCTTCACATCTCTAACAGGTTTTACTTTGTAATATGAATTTGTCCTCAGCAGAAATCGTCCAATAAAGTTTTTGTCAATAATTATATTTATATCTGTTGAGACTTGATAGTGAGTAGGATGTCCGAGCATCTTGTGTTTTATGTTGGAAAGGAAACAACTGGGAAATCTTCCAGTGGTTGTATGTTGTAGTTCTCATTTCTCTGTACCATAATTTCTTTTAGTTTGATTTTGTCTGTTGTGCAGATATTAGTGCTTAGTTCCCATTTTGTGACTGTATAAAGTATATATGTTCCTAGTTGAATACAAACTCTGTATGGCATACCTTATGGGTCAAGTAGATGTATATAATGAAGATTAAGTTAAAATATTAGCATTTAGCTGAAATGAAAGTTATTGGACTTCCTAGCTAATATTACCCTACAGTGAGGAAGCCGAAAAGTAGGAAGGGTGGTGGACTTTACTATTTTTGACCAAGGAAAAGGAGCTGAAGCACACCATTTACCAAACCTTAAAATTGAAACTATATGCTTCGTGAATCATGATTGATGGCATATTTTATTCAGTATAAAATACTGATAATTGGGAAGGGAGGGTGAGAACCTCTATTTTTCGGACACTTCAATTAGAGTGACGTGTCCGTGTCCGACACGTGTCGGAACCGACATTCTTCACACACTCTATCATGGTTATTTTTCTTTCTTTATAAAAAATATTATTTATTTTTAACTCATAGTTATTGTTAAATAGCAAATAGGTACTCATAATTAAAAGAGTTCAACAAGAATTAATAACAATTATAAAACTAAATTTATTTTATATGAATGAAGAATTTTAAAGAATTTAATCATCGTGTCGACGATGTGTCGTATCAGTACTTTTTGAAAATTGCACGTCGACGGGTTTATATTGGTGCATCTGTGGTAACCATAGCTTGTAGAGAGGCAGATTGGAAGATGAATTAATCAAGTCTTTGTTTGATGGCCATTATTTGGTCAAAACAATGTTTTGAATAGTAATTTTTAGGAGAATATGTGGTTAAAAAGTAGGGAAAAGTTTTGAGTTTACGTGCAAAATATTTTATTATTTGAATGTGTGGTTGAAAATGAGTGTAGAAAAAAGAGTTTTCAAATAATGGTTGTCAAACATGGTCTTGATAAAAAGAAAAGGATTGGGAGAGTAGAAAAAAATTGTGCTATAAATGATGTTTAGTGGCTGCCACCTTCACAAAGCAAAATCTAGTACTTTTTTGGTTATTGGAAAAATGTTATTAAATGTGTATACTCGACTTGTATTGATTTTCTTTATATCTTGTTCTCTTCTCTTGTATCTATTCCTTACAATCATTTAGTTCTCCAGCCCTTACAATAAATGAGACTATAAAGTATTAGCGTATTGAATATTGCAAGGAGAGAATGTATTTATGGCAGTATTTATTATTAGTATCGTTGTTCTGCATGTATTAGGAAGAACTATGATGTAGTTTTATCTTTTTTCATATTTTGTTAGAATTTTTTATCAAATCTATCTTAAATATAATGTGCAAAAGTAATATTATAGTACACATAAATTAAAAACTTTGGCATGGTGGAGAGGTTTTGAATGTCCCCATTAATGTCATTTTCCTATAAGCATGTCTTCATTTTTCTGTCTCTTTTCTGTACACCGTTTATTAAGTTTCTCTAGACTTGTGATCGCTTTTTGGTTCCTAGTTTGCACATCTTTGGATTAAGTTCTTGCTTATTTTCCTTATAAAGCAGATGAACAACAATTAAGGATTTTAGAGTTGAATTCTTGGCAATTGCTCAGATTACTTCAAGCACAATTTCCAGAGTTAGAATGCGGAAGATTCTCATGTGAGTCTGGAAGTGGTGGACATGATGGTGCAGAGATGTTTTGTTGCTTATACTTAGATGCTGCTGCACTTTTTGAATCTTGGAAATCTAAAAATTCTTCCAGGTTGTAAATCTTTTATAGCTGTTAAGATATTTAGAGTATTTAGGTCATTCTTGCATTTTGTGTCGCATAGTAAAAATAATGAAAGCAATATATATCTATCAAAGCCTTGGTATTCTCGACAGTTAAATTACTTGATTGTGAGTAGACTGGATAACACCTTTTTCGTTAGTGTGCTGAGTCAGTTTTTAATTCTTTAAGGGGTTATTAATTTTTCAAGCTTTTTAAATTTGGTGAAAGAGTGGCCATGTACTCTTAAGGGCAAATTAAATATACAAATTGAGGGATGTATGCACATTGGGCAGAATCTACATTTGACAGGAGGTATATGGCTAGATGTTGTGTATTTGTTGGAAGGATTCTTTTCATCTTATGGAGAGGTTGGAAGCAAGTAGATCCAGTAGATCCTTTGTCACCCCCATTTCAGTTTACATAAGTGGTGGATGTGTGAGTTGGAGGAAAGTGCAAAAAAGTGTCTTTGTTAGGTGGATTTGAAGTAGAGAAAGAGTTTCTTTCAAATTTACATTTTGTGGACAACTCACTATTTTTCTTGATTGCTTCCTCAGATTTGTTCTGCAACCTTTTAGGAATCTTGTAAATTTTTTACTTCCTTTCCCCCCGGTAATTGAGAGGGTTTCGGAAAGGTTAGACGAGAAAGCTTATGTTTTCTGTCCAGAGGGGGAAGATTAACCTTATTATGTTGGTACTTAAGCTAGCATCACTAACTATTACAAACCACTTTTCATAATTTCAAGTAAATCGTCTTCTTATCGGGACAAAAAATAAATATAGTCCTCTGGTTAGTAAACGTCGTCTTAAGCAATATACGAAATCCAATTGCTACCGAGTCTAAAGGTGGTGCTATGGCACACCTCACATGGGGGTTTTTGTGATTGAAGAACGAGGAACTGGAATGTGATAGTGAGCAGCCTATAAATTTGTACTGTGGTAATTCGTCTGCATTTTTACCTTTCCAATCTTTTTCCCTTGGGAGAACATAAAATATTGAGATCGATGGTCATTTTATACGAGAAGGATAGTGCAGAAAGTCATTCATGCCGCATATGCTTAAAAGGAGAAAATCTGGTGGATTTATTTCCCACAAAGCCTTGGGTAGCTTGAGAGTCGAATTATTTATAACAAGCTTGGTGTATATAATACACATGCTCCACCTTGATGGGAGGGTGTTTTGTCCATTCTTGTATACTGGGGAATGTAGACGTGAGGATCGATAGCTTCCACGCAGAACCTGCTCTCTGACAAAAACATCCTTTACAAATTGTCTATAAAGAACAATTATCAAAGGTTGAAACCTTAAATATTTTCTTTGATCTTTGGACAGATCTGCTGGTGGAGATGACTACAGGAACATTGTTTTAGCATATCGAAATTTCCTTAGTAGTGCAAGCAAGTGGTTATCAGGCAGAGCAACTGATGTAAGTTTACCTTGTTTGGCATCTAAAAATTGATTTCTTCTTAGGAAATGAAAGAAAACAATTACATTTCTATTTCTTTACATTGATAGACAGCAAAAGTTTGGTCGTTTGTTTTGGTTATAAACTGTTTTAACTTTTTCCTCCTTTTATTGTCTTACAGAAACCTATTGGTCTACTTGCTTCGGGAATAGCAGCCATGCTTCTATCTTGTTTGATGCTAGTGGGCCTTCTTTTTGTCTATGGGCGAGATGCCCCCTTTGAGGGAAGACAACACCTTTCTCATATAGATAGCATGAAAAAATGGCATTTGGACGATATATTTTCTCTGGCTGTAATTTTTATTCTGATCTCAAGTATGGGATCAAGTTCTATGGTAGAGGAAGAGCAATACATATGGCATTTTATGACAATGTCCTTATATTTGATATTCTTCAGAAAAACACTGCAATTCAGCACTCCAGGGAGATTGCTCCATGCTCAGAATGTAAACCTTAAACAAAAGAGAAGTTGCAGTCGAATTTATTCTATCGTTGCAGTTCTTATATCTGGAAGAATTCTGAAAGGTTGGCATCAAGGTGGTGTCAACTGGGCTCATCTACCTGACATTTCAAAATTGCTTGAGCAGGCAGGCAGTGCTCCTATCAAGTCATTGCAGCTGATATCTGTTCTCCTTGTAATCAGCATAAGTTTAATTGCCATTCTTTGGCCATTTTGGAAATCACGTTTTGTCATGTTATTCACCGTAAGTTTCTTATTTCCGGGGTGGTTGGTTCTGCTGTATATCCTGAATTATCAAGATAGCATTGTCACATCAGCCAGTAGTGATGCTATTGCTACCACATTGGCTCAAAGTATTTATGCACTTCTCAGCATCTTTACAGTGGTAATCCTTTTTGCCATCCCGTGGTTTATGCCCCTCAGGAATTCTAAAACCTTCAGGTTATTTTGCTTATCCAGTGACATTTATCCTCAAACTCAGAGAAAACCTTTGTTCTGGGGTTTCAGAGATTCTATATATGCAATTGGTTGGTGTAGTGTATTTTCTTGGTGTCTTCTACAACTTTTGCTACAACAGCCCATAAATTCAATGCCCGTGTTATTACTTCTTGTTCAAATCCTGGCTAGCATTTGGTATTTTTCTGATGGTGACCCACATACCAGGCAATGGGTTGAGGTCAGTTTAATGGCTAAATATTCTAGCTAGCTTCTTTTTTTTTTGGCCGTCATATAGAATTGAAATAAAGAACTTCAAAAAACCCTTGCAGATAGCTATTTGATCAATAGCATTCCATCCATGTCTGATACTTCCACCACCTGATAATTTTTTGTCGGTTGGGGTTGTTGCTGAGCATATATCTACGTAAATTATGTTGCAAGAGAAATTAGAGATACTTGACTATGGCTCATATAACGGTTTTTTTTCCAGGTTGCTGCACTCTATTATGTGGGAATGGCAGGCCATTTTGGTCTTGGCAACACCAATACTCTTGCTTCAATTGATGTTGCAGGGGCTTATATTGTACGTCTTTTTGTTACTTGATCAAGATTTATTTCATGTGTTTGTATGCTTTACGTACCAATGCATGGGATGTCTGATTTTTAAATCAAGTCTCTGATGATTTACAGGGTGTCTCAAGCCACTCAACTTTTATATCCGGCATTTTGATGTTCATTATCACCTATGCATCCCCAATGTTACTTCTTCTCAGCATGTTGATATATGTTTCTGTGAAGGATATGAGCGCAATCGTGGATACCCAGAATGATGTGAACTTCGGACATTTGCTCAAGACGCGTGTTGGCTATCCTTGTCTTGTCCCCCTTGGCTTGAATTCCATTTTCCTTGTTGCATACACCATCATATTGCTACTAATGAGGAACCATTTATTTGTTTGGAGCGTCTTTTCTCCGAAGTAAGATTTTCTTACCGCAGATTATTTTCTCATGTTGCATGTGTAGTATTCAATTGGGATCTTGGCAATCATCATGAGTTTCTTTAATGGGAAAGGGTGTTCATTACCTAGTTCGCAAAACGTGATTAAGCTTTTAGCATTTCCTCTCCATTGTGTTTTTATTGTTGAGTACACATATAAGAACTCTCATGCTAGCAAAATTAACCTTGCCCTCTCTCTCTCTCTCTCCCCTTTTCTTTTTTTTCCAGGTATCTATATGTTTGTGCTACAACGGCTTGCATTTATATTGGCACATCATTTGTGGCTTTAGCTACGACATATACTTGCATGGTATTTGTTACTCGGAGGAGCGAATAATACGCCTATAAAGTTAGCTTCGACTTTTTGTTTACGAGTTTGATTGTGCTGGGCTGGAAGAGCGATGAGAACAAGAAGCTCCAACGGGTTCGAGTAAACTCCTTGCCAATTGTATCTGAGAATACGAGAGATAATAGATCACCTGAAGTGCTGATCGCAACTTTTGTTCTTCCATTTCATATCATCGTTAAGTTACTTCTTCCTCAGTTAATGACATTAGACTTTTGTACAAGGCAGGCAATGCCATTTCATTAACTTTAGTGGGGGCCTACTGTCGAAAATTGAAATAGTGAGTAACGTTTTGAATGAATTAATTAGTCATATTAAATTTTGCTATTGTGTAACCAAGAAAAAAAGGAATGCCTCACAGTATCCAAATGTGACCTTTATAAATAATGTTACAAATGAATAAATATAATTGAAATTAAGTAAATCTCAGAAGTAATTAAAAAAATTTGAGAGAGAGAATTGTATCTGTATTTATTATATAACACTTTAATGCTTTAGGTAGATTTCGAAAATCTGAAATTTGCACATTCAATCCCTATAGACCTACGGCCCTACTTCTAACCTACCACCTGCCCCCGACACCCACTATATAATATTCTGTCTACAATCAGATTTTGTCACACACAAAACTATTGCAAGTTCCAAACCATGCAAACTCGCAGCAATACTGAACCCAGTCAATAAAACTAGCCGGCTAGTGTATGCTGCCGAGTATTTTCTAACTCGCCGGAAGTTCACAGACCGCCGGGAATATGCTCTTCGCGCACAGGTATCAGATCCGAACCACCCTTCGCCGGCCCTGTTGATCGCCATTGCTTCTGTCCTCTCCGTCCCGTATATCGCCCTGGATATACCTGATTACTACTCCATCCTCGGCCTCCCTCGTTTTACTTCCGACCTTACTCGAATCAGGGACAGCTTTAAAAACCTAGTTCCACTTCTCAACCCGAAGAACAACACGTACCCGTTATCGTTCCAAGCTCATGAGTTGGTGTTGAAAGCGCGGTACGTTCTGTTAAACCTCGATGAGAAAGCTCAGTTTGATAAAGAGTTGACGAAAAATCAGGGATCTAAATCAGGGACCGATGATGCTACTTTCTGGACCATGTGTCCATACTGCTATCATGTGTACGAGTATAACATTGTTTACAAAAACTGTTGTTTGAGGTGTCAGAATGTAAGGTGTAGGAAAGGGTTCCACGCCGTGGCTGTTGCGGTGCCGCCGCCGCCAGAAGTGGTGGAGAAGGGCACGTATCTGTGTGCAGGGTTTGCGCCATTAGGGTGTAATGAAGAGACAAAAAGAGAGAAGACGTGGGTTCCATTCGGTTCAACCATGGTGCCTGAGAAGGACGAGGGTGTATCCAAGGGTGAACGTAATGCAAACCATGATGAAGATGGAGCTCTATATATATCTTCTGACGATGATTATGAAACGGTTTGTGGTGAAGGTTTTAAGAATGATGAAAAGGTTGAATTTCAGGAAAAGGTGAACATTCAATCTGAAAATGCTACTATAGGTGGAAATACTAATGAAAATCGTGGAGAAGTGATGTTTGGAGGTGAAAAGCACAATGGATATGCGGAAAGTAGTAAAAAGAGAAGGGCGTAAGAAGAAATGTGTGGCGAAGAGTTCAAGATGATGGGGAGAGGCATAAAAGTTGACATCAAGGAGGCATTGGAGCAATGGTGGTGGATGCTTTTAAGCTTGGCGTCGATTTTTTTAAAGGGGACGATGATATAGTGTTGGTTTGCAGTTTGACAGTGTTCTAGTAATGGAGAGCCTGAAAATTGTTGTATAATGGGGAATGAAAAATTCTGATGTAGTTAATATTGTTGTTGGGCTCATTTTTTCCTCAAAAGTCATAGTGCTAATACTGCCAGAAAATATGTAGATTGTGGCATTACATTTATCCCTCAAAATCGATCTGTATTTTTGCTTTTAAGGGTAGAAATGTGAGAATCACATTTTGTTCTAATTCTTATTTAATTTGCTGTACTCATCAACTCTTTCTTATTATTTCTGGTTGGCATAATATATTGTCTATGATTCCTTATATTTGAATATCATCAGTATTGATGTAAAATTTGTGGCGTTTTTCCTTTTTGCTGTTTAGTTATTTCCATTCTTGACATGAATACGTGTGTGCTTGTTGATTCACTCACATTCTCTATAGCTCTTTATTTGATGTTTATTAATTACCTTAGAGCATTGAATTAGTTAAATTTTCATATTGCTAACTGCTCAGGAGCTTGAATCCGGGATCGACATTAACTGCAAATCTGCATTTCGTATCCAGTTAGCATGCTGTACCATTCTTGCCTGCCTGCTTGCTTTTGTGATAAAAAAATCTTCTCTCTATGCATGGCCACTTTCTAGAAGGTTTCTAATTAACAGAATACATGCTAGTTGACTAATTAAACCCCATATATGTTCTGC
>CAIGRP010093833.1:0-14664 GCA_903798385.1 Fraxinus cuspidata | reverse complement strand
ATTAAACCATGAGAAGGGACTAACTATTTGGGCTTCACAAGGGATTATTAAAAAATGTATGTGGTTAATGTTACTTGTCATTATAAATTCGAGTTTTTTTCTTGCAGTTTTATAAGCTTTAGTCTTTCGTGTTTGCTCTCCCTTTTTTACATTTTCAAGCATATGATATCTGGTATATACAATATAATGTCACCTTAGGAAATCTGAGTTCAGAAAAATATTCCAAAGGATGAAAAAAATAGGAGAGTAAAAAGGCTGAGAAGGGAAAGGAAACAGCATCAACAGGTTACCTTGCTTGATATCACCATGAGCAAGTATATTATGATTTTTGAGTGTCAATACAACTGCTCCACTTTCAAGACTTTGTTGAGCCTACGAAGAATTTTGACCACATCGAGGTTTTCTGATAACAGATAGTGAAATTGAAACTTCACTTCAATTTGTCGTAAATGACAAATATAAGCTAGTTAAAAAAATGTCAAACTCAGTTGATGTCTCGCTAAAAGAATTTTAATTATTTTAGCTTTTAAGAATTTTCAATGACATATATATCTCTCTCCATGTCATTTCTTCTTTTCAAGTTTTTGCTCTTGTCTACCCATGCTAAAACCTAAGAAACACCTTCTAACCTTTTCTTAAATCTTTCTTGTGTCATTTTGCAACATAATGTAATTAGTGATACTCATCAAAGTGCAATTTTTTACTTTAAGATACATGAAGAAGCAACAATCAATACATCAAAAATTGACTACGGTCAACAACACCAAAATCTCCATAAATTGATTGAAAGGAGTAAGAAATCATGAAATTTAAAGAAAAACCAACCTGTTGTGGAGCAACTGATGGAGCAACTGCTGTGGCAGTAGAAGAAGCAGTGCCATAGATGATCGAGAGAAACTCATCCCAGAGTTTTCATCGTTGTCTCCAAAAATAGAAGCAACGGCTTTACAAATGAATATCTTCCAAAAGCAGAGCACGAAGTGAGAAGAGATAAAAATTAAAATGCATTTTATATGAAATAGATATTTTGAGTGATGTTATCAAGTGATCATTATTCACTAAATCTCCACACATGCGGAGTATAGCTCCGCACACGTAGAACGTACAAGTTTTAGACGAGGAATAGAGATTTGCTTTCCTGAATAAGCTTGTAGTCATCCTCGTCAAGCATATATTCTGACTCTCTATTATTGGTTCGATGAATGTTTATACAGTCAGATTCATTTAAATGGAAGAAAAAACATGACCAATATATGAATAAAAAACATTTTCTTCCTTTTCTTCTTCTGCCTCTCCTCGCCATTGTCAGCTCTATCTTCTTCCTCCTCTTCCTATTGGCCTCGACATCATCCACTATAAACCCATCTTTCTCATATTCATCATGCCCTTCTCCTGTTCAGAAATACCATATCACAAATAAAAAATCCCAATTGAAAACCTTAAATTATTAACAACACCAAACCATTTCAGATAGAAATCTTCAATAATTGCTCGATGATCTTCCGATCCACAAGGCTATTCGAACTAAAAAAAAAAAAAAGAACAATATCAAACACGAGAAATGATATCACCAAAACAATATGGAACCTTACCCGATGGAGATCGTTTTGCCATTTCACGGCGCCACTAAGAACAAGTGAGAGAGAGAGAGTGAGAAGTCAAAAGCTTTGAGAGAAAGAATGAATTCAAAGATATTCTTACGGTAGAAGATATGTATTGAAGATATTTCATCCATACAATTATTATTATATTATATATACTCAATTTTAACACTGCAGACAAAAAAATGAAAAAAGAAAAAAAAAAGGAAACTATTAACAAATCTGTTCAAAAGAGGTCAAGTGTGAAAACTATTGTGAGAAAAATGAACAATGAATCAAGGATTCCCTCTTTTAAGAGGAGGGATTTAATTAATTTTCCATTTAGCAAAACACGATAAAATCCCACAAATTTAATTGATTAATCTAACATGGCCAACCGTGTGGCCTAGATTATCTCCAAAAAGTAATCCACGCATTTTTTTTATGATTATTTGGTGTTTGTCTTTGTTTCTTTGACCACAAACATTTTTGGTCAAAGCCATAACTAAAATCATGATTGTTCGTCAAACTGTAAAATCGAATCGAAATCTCCTTTTCGAAATCATGATTCGGATCCACGTGGATTTTCAACATTTCGATTTTGAACCTAAGTGATTTTGTTCATGTTTCAATCTTTGCAAACCGTTTACAAAAAGAAATGAAAATAAAGTTATTTAAATTTTGTCAAACCCATTTGAAACTAAACATATCGCGGTTAAAAAATACATCTATATAGACATAATTTAATAAAATGCAATATCTAAATAGATAATTATCCATCTCAATTAATTAACTAAATCATACACATATACCTTTCAGTCATCACAATTGTAAATGCAAAATCCTCAAATTGGTGAAGTATTGAACAATTGCTATTGAACCATATTTATCAATAGTATATTACAATTAAGTAGACAACTAAATTTAAAATTTAATTCAAACTTATACTTTTCTTTTCTTTCTACTAATTATTTTATCCAATTTCGACTAAATTTTCAGTTCAATTTATCCAAATTTTCTTATTTTTTTGGTAATAGCATTTTTTTATTTATTTGCATCTCAATTTCTTGGATAGGTCACTCAATTAATTATTTACATTTTAGCTTAAGTTCTAAATTTTATTGTTAATTGTTTAAATGATTTGGTGGATTACTTAAATGATCGTTTTGCAATTTTGACCAAAAATTTTTTCGACATATTACTTTTGTGAAAATCGAACGTAAATAAATACAAGATTATCTCTCAAATTGCTAAAAACGTGTTAGTTATTCAAATATTTATAATTATTTATGAGTCTGCATTCCCTATTGGTAATCGGATTCCTGATTCCTTTATGAGTTCTTTGAGTGCAAATACGGTTAAGGCGGCAATTTGCCCTATAAATTGGTTGTGTAGTATTCGTCAATATTTGGATGAAGTGAAAGCATTGAATGATTCATAAAAAGTTATAGAAGGTATTTTCGTATTTGATCTTTCTATTCATTTTCTTTTATTAGTTATTTTATATCATTTAACTATAATCAATGAATTCGTGTATTATATTCATATCTTGATAAAGAGAATGAATCATGTGTTAGAATTTCAGATTTTGTGTCAATTAGTATCAAATAAGAAGTTAAAGTATTTCTTTGTTATTGCATCATAATAATTAGAATTATAAAATTTTAGTTTGTAATATTTTTAGTGATACTATTTATGTATTAACGTGAGAATTTAGGCTAATATTTATGGTTTAACTTATTCGCATATGTTTTTTTTTATTAAACCTTGGTTTTAAATAGAATCAAATCGAAAAAGTGATTTGGATTAGTTTGGTTTAAAAATTGAAGTAGCTTGGTTTGGTTTGAAAAAATTTTAAATCGCTTTAAATGATTTGATTTGAAAAACTATCACAAACCGTCAAAATCGAACTGTGTTCATCTCTTTCTAAAAGTACTTTAAAGGAAAATTGCACCCTGAGTCTCAAGCCTTTCTAAAAAGTATCATAAGGTCTCAAACCTTTCATTTTTGTGTGCAAAGTCATCTTAAAATTTTAGGCAATAATCGTCCAAAGGATTATTAGTTGACCAAAAAATTAAGATCTTCATTTGACCACTAGAATCATGTTACTTTTACAACCTTGGTTACAACTTCACACTTGGCAGCATCACATTTATCCGTTTTAAAAATTGCTGTTAACAATTTTTTAAATCAATGGCTCATATTTTGACAACACAAAGATTGTCAACAAGAATTGTACAAATACCTTAATTCTGACCACTAATATGAAGGGATAATATTGTCCTTTCATATTTAATCAATTAAATCATTTAAATACAAAACAAAGTGTAAATTACCTAGTTGGTTATGTAAGGTTTTCAGGGAATCACTGAATTTCAAAAGTTTTCTCATTAGTCAATGAACTTTACAAATGTAATCCCATCCATTACAGAGAATTTTAAAAGTCTCCTTGTCAGTCACTAAAATTTACAAAATATAATTTCATACATCACTTAGTGACGATGGGAAAAATTTAATAAAATTCAATGACTAACGGGACAACTTTTGAAGTTCAATTACCTCCTCGAAACCTTATACAAAGTTCAGTGACGAATCAAATAATTTATCAATCTTTATGTTTTATTTAGTCTTTTTCTTTCTTTTTCCTTTTTCCTTTACTTTATCCCGAGAGTAGCCGACATGGTTATCTACTAACATCTATAAGATCAAAGAGGTAATAGTGGTCAATATAGTCAACTATTTCGAAAGAGAACGCCTTCAGCATTGATCACTTCATAGTATTCAACTTTAAAATTCATACACATTTTTAGCTAAAAATCTAATAGATTTTTAATTTTTATTCAAATGTGTCCTAATGGAAAAAAGATCAAACTTGAAGCAGCTTATAGAACTATCATCTATTGCCTTTTTTGTCTAAGAAAAGTCAGTAGACAACCTTGTCGGTTATCCCCAAGATAAAAGGTTATTCTTTTTTCTAAGTTTGGCAATACTAGAGACAATAAATTATGGGGATAGGAGAATTAAAAAAAAAGAAAGAAAGAAAGAGATTGAAAAATATAAATATTGGTAAAGTACTTGATTGGACATGGAGCGTTGTGTATGTTTTCTATGGAGTCACTGAACTTCAAAAGTTTCTTCGTTAGTTATTGAACTTTACAAAGGTTTAATCGTTACTCACTGAGTGATGGATGTGATTACATTTTATAAAATTTAATGACTAGAGAAAAAACTTTTGAAGTTCTCAATGATAGAGGAGATTACATTTGTAAAGTTCGGTGACTAACGGGGAAACTTTTAAAATTCAGTGACTTCTTGAAAACCTTACATAATGTTAAGAGACCAATTAAGTAATTAACTGCATGACAAAGGTAAAAATAAAATATAAAAACGACATATTTTCCACCCACCTTATCCTACCCTACTCCAATCAAATGCCACCACCTCGTCGCTGCCACCATGACAGAAACGCAATAGGTGATTTTTGAATATATAGAAAATCTAAAGACAAGCAATCAAGCGAGAAAAATGAGGATTGTCACATTTATTTGCAAATGAAAAGGCTGTATCTCAACCCTCTTACTACTATTCTCACACCAAATTGGTGTGAACAGTTGCATATGACCGCGAAATTGCAAAACATTCAACTGTGGTATGTCTAGTTGATTAGTTGGAATAAATTATTGAAACTCCCCATTAACTTTGTACAAAATCACCATTAACTTGTTTAATATCATCACCACTACAACATATTCTACGTTTTATAACATTTAAATGTAGCATTCTTATTTGTAATGCTATAAAATAAAAATATATTCTACGTTTTATAACATTTAAATGTAGCATTCTTATTTGTAATTCTATAAAATAAAAATGATTTAATATAATAGCATTCATTAAAAGGCCCACTAAATTAAGTGGCCCAAAATGCTTCCCTCCTTACATTTCAAACCCTATTTTCTTATTTCATCAAATCCGACTCTCTCCGTATTGATTCATTCCCGCCTTTCTTCCCTATCGATCAAATCACTACATCTCTTCCCTAGTGGTTTGATATTCATTTTTTAATCGTTATTTTTTGCATTTTTGTTCTTCAGTTTTCCTATTTTCTACAAAGGAAATTTTTATGGATGCTTGAATCAGATACACCATGAAGAAGAAATTGAGTACTCGTTTCCTGGGTTGTAAGTTTCTTCTTCCTCTTCTATAATTTCCTTTTATGTTTTTGATTTATTTGTTCGTTGCTTGGTTGAACAATTGAATGATTGATTGTGAAATTCAAGGAAATTAGGTTAGGATGTGAATGAGCATGCTAAGATAATTGACTATGTTAATGTGAGTATGGGGAAGAGACGACGTAAGGATCGAAAGGCCATATCACAAATATTTTTCAGGACATTTTGAAGGAGAAAATTGTCACTACATTATAGTTGAAATTGGAGCAATTATGCATGATGAAAAGTCTAACCAGCAAATTGCATCTGAAGCAACACATATATTCTCTTCGCATGAGAGAAGGTACATCACTGAAAGATTACCTAGCTGTCTTTAAGGAAATCGTACATGATATGAAGACCTTGGAGGTCAATATGATGAAGAGGATTTAGGATTGATATTATTGTGTTTGCTGTCCGCTTCATATATTTCGATTAGAGACTTGCTCATATACAGTCGTGATACTTTGCCATCGAAAAAGTTTATGATACTCTGTTTTCAAAAAAGGAGATGAAGCATCTTGTTGGATCTGAAGCAGCTTCTAAAGATGGTCTTGTTGTTCATGGTGATTATGTGAGGGGTTAATTAAGGTCTAATTACAGTAATAAAATATGTAATTATTGCAAAAGATATGGACACATTAGAAATTATTGTAAACTATAGAAGAAGAAAAAAATTAGCTGCAACAAATCAGAATGAAAAACAATCAAAAATTTCGGGTGAAGCCAAAATTGTAGAAGTTTGGTACAATAATGGAGAACTTTTAGTTATTATGACGGCTACTCCAAACCTAACGATGATCGAATTCTTGATACAACTTGCAATTTTCATATGTATCCTAATTGGAATTCATTTTCAACATAAGAAACAGTTTCCAAATGTGTTGTGGTAATGGAAAATAATTCACCTTATTAAAAAAAATGGCATTGGAAGGGCCATAATTAAGATGTTTGATATGGCTGTTAAGACACTTGATGATGTGAGACATGTTCCTGATTTGAAGAAAAATCTTATCTTCTTGAGTACTCTTGATTTAAAATGGCACGGTTACACTTGTATAGGTGGAGTCCTAAAAGTCAGTAAAAGTGTCTGCATTGTGTTGAAGGGAAAGAAAAGTTCCCAGTTCTATGTCTTGCTTGGTTCCACATAATCTTTGAATATTAAATAACAAAAGTTAAGGACTTTGGTCGATTTTGAGCTTGGTGCACTACCGTTGGAGTTTAGTTTAGGGTCCATATTAAAAAAATACATCTCAATCGAGTTTAGAAGTTTTGGGCAATGCCGTTTTGCCGCCACCAATAGCGATGCCATTGTATTCAATTGTTAAAGATAGACCTAGAAAGATATTAAGCCTCCACAAAGGTAGGTGAAGTTGTTTTTGTTGTTTATGCTTTAAGGGCAGTCGAATGTGTTAAATCTAACAAAGAACCTTTTCTAGAAGCGATTTGCGTTGATTGTGTTATAGGGTCAGTTTCTGGCATATTGGTAAATATAAAATTATTTGTGAATTTGTTGCTCATGAGGAAAATTCGAGCAACTTTGGTGCCTATAAGGTAATCCTATTGAGAAGTGCTAAAGGATTCAGTTGATTCAATTTTTTGAGTTTGCCCTGGTTAGGCTCTTTTGTAGAGATGGAGAATTTTCCTGTTGAAAGATTTTTAATGGACAATTTTTTCGGTTGAAGAGTTAAGTCTTATTCATTAAGGTGGAGATTTGTTAGAATTAGGATATGACACAAATTTTATTGGGAAAGCTATTTGGAATTCTATTTGAAGTCGACTTGAGAATTATAGTTGAAGTCTATTTGTGTATTCTAGTTAGAATTCAATTTGGGAGTTATGTTGGGATTTCGAAATTTATCTTGAACTCGAAGAACATTGAAGGAATCGAATTTGCAATAGGACTAGAAGAAATCATGCAAGGAGAAGGAAAAAACGAATTGGGCCTCGCTAGGCACCTTGATCTCACTCGAGTGCCCAAAACAGGAAATTCGGCACTCGATGTCTAGGATGTGGCTACTCAAGTGGCAGTCTTTCTAGGAAAATTTCTATTTGCATTTTTTGAAAGTTTTTTAATCTTATTTTATCCCAAACACTTTATTATTGTATAGACTAAATTATAGTTGAACTCCACCACATTTTAGGCTCTTCTTGCATTATATATATGAGGAGTAAACCTCCAGAAAAATTAATCGTCCTCCAGAAAAATCAATCCTTACATTCTACTTAATAATTTGTAATCCTTCATTATTTATATTAATAAGTTATCCTCTTTTGGCCCTAGTATATTTTTATCACGTAAATCTTGTATTCTTATTTGATTTTCATATTGTCATATCATACTCGTCCCTGATATCGGTTAACACCCTTCAATGGTCATATATATCAACACAATCAAATGATATAAATTAAGTATAGATGTGTAGCATGAAAATTACATGCAATGTTATCCAAACATACCTATTTCTAAGTGGTCATATCTTATTCTTTAACGAGATCAAATCAAAACTTTAATGAGAGTAAAATAACTAAATACTTTCTTATATACTTTACATTTGAAAATAATCTAAATATCTATAGATATAAAATGTGTCTAAATTAAACAACAACCAAATATGAACTCTCACTAAACTTCCGTATCATCATATGAGCAGTATTCTCATGAAACACCTTAGGTGGTAATCTTTTATTAAGCGGATCTGTAATTATAGAGTTTGTCCCAATATGGTCTATAGAAACCCGACCACTTCGAACTTTCTCCTTAGCAACTAGGAACTTGACATCTATAAACTTTGACATCATTGAGCTCCTACTAGAATACAAAATTGTTCACTTATTGTCATAAAACAACTTGAGTGGTTTTCAATTTCATCCAAAATGCACAGCCTAGTACAAAATTCCATGGTCATATTCCATGATTGGAATCTGAATATCCAATGATCTCCAATTGATCTGATTTTCTTATGTGATTATGTAATCATTTGTTCTCTTTATATACCGAATAACCAACTTCGCTGTTTTCCAAATATCTATGCCGGAGTTACTTAAATATTTGCTCAGAATTCCAACAATGAATATTATATCTGAACAGGTGCAAACATGAGCATACATTAAACTCCTAACTGTTGAAGTATAGGAAATATTTTGTATTTTCCTTTATTCATGTTTATCCTTTGGAATATGGGTATCACCTGGTTTATAATCATGGATGCCCAACCTCTTAAGAACCTTTTTGCTATGGCTCTTTTGTAATAAAAAATTTCATAAGAACTATCTTGATGTATCTATATACTTAACATATGAAAAAGTGTCACTAAGATTTTTCAATTCAAAATTTCATGACAGAAATCTCTTGATTTCGTGCAATAAGACATATCATTGTAGGCAATCAATTTATCGTCAACATACAATGCCAGGAGCATATGCTTACTTTCACTAAACATATGGTATACACAATCATCAACTGTATTCATCTTAAAATCAAATGAGATAACTACTTGATAAAATTTGTGATACCTTTGACGGAAAGCTTGCTTAAGGTCATAGATGGATTTCTTTAATTTGCAAACTATCTTCCTTGGGTCTCTAGAAATAAAGTTTTCTGGTTACACCATATAAATTATCTTGTCAATGTCACTATTAGAACATCCATTCTTTCGTAGAAATCTGAGAGAAAGTCACCTTGAAATCAATTCCTACCTTTTGAGTAAAGCTCGTTACAACAAGACGAGCTTTATATCTCTCCACATCACCCTTCAAATTCTTCTTAGTTTTAAATATTAATTTACAACCAATAGGCTTCGTACCAAAAGGTAATAGGATGAGTTCACAAACGTCATTATCACATATGGTCTTTATCTGTTCATTCATGGTATTAATTCACTTTTAAGAATTATTCATTTGTATGACTTGATGAAAGTTGATAGGTTTTTCTTCTACGAATCCAATGTCATCCTAATTTTCTTAAGAAATACTATAAAGTCATCCAGAATTGAATTTCTCATTTCTCTAGTGGATCTTCATAATGACATTTGCTTTTGAGGTTATTGAGTTCGTTCTTTTGTAATAATCTCTGGATTGTATATATGGGTTTTTAAATATTGTTTGGGTCTGAAATTACTTCTTGAACAAGATGTTGAACATAAATTTGTTTCTGATCCTAATCGTTGTCAACTGCAACAGAAGGAATAGTTTCAAAGACAAAATCTATAGTCGTATCTCCTCCGTAAACTCCACATTCTCAAAAAATCGAGCATTTCTCATTTCGAAAATCAATTTATCAGTGGGATCATAAAATTTGCAACTCCTTGACGTCCTAGAATATCTAATAAAATGGCAACTGATAGTTCTAGAGTCCAATTTCTTTTCATTAGACTTATAAGGTATTCCTCAACTGGACAACCCAAATGTGCAAATGCTTCAAACTAGACTTCTTGTCTATCCATAAGGGGTTTTGACAATTGTTTTATTTAGAACTCTATTGAGAATGTAAGCTGCAGTCTTTAGCACTTCTCTCTAGAGAGATTATGGTAAGGTGGAATGACTAATCATACTTATTACGATGTCCATAAGTTTTTTATTTCGTCTCTTAACAACACCATTCATGTAAGGGAATCTAGACAAGGTGTACTATGGGACGATTTCACATTCCTTTAAAAAATTAGCAAAAGGCCATGGAGGTTATTTTCTTAATCCATCATATCTGGCATAATATTCACCATCACAGTCAAATATGACGTGTTTTATTCTTTTGTTGAGTTGATTTTTAATCTCAACTTTGTGAGCCTTGAACATGTCTAGTGATTGGGATTTCTCATGAATGAGATACAGTTAGCTATAACGAAAAAATCGTCTATGAACATAATAAATTACTATTGACCATTCCAAAAGCCAAAGAGAATGGCCCACAGATATCCACATGTATTAGTTCTAAAATGTTCGAAGTCGTATTGGAACCGAATCTCATTATGTTTGTCTGTTTCTCCTTAATGCAATTAACACAAACATATAAGTTTAAAAAAATCAAGGGGATCAAGAATTCCTTTTGACACGAACTTTTCGATTATCTTTTGAGATATGTGACACAATCGCTTATGCAACAAAGAAGTGGAATTCTCATTGGTTAATTTATGTTTAATACCACGTGAATTCACATGCAATATTTCATTATACGTGGCAACTGAATTAAGTAAATATATTTCTTCTGGAAATAGAATTGGTAGGGTAGAATACTATAATGCACAAATAAAGAACCGTTACTCACACCATTTGAATTAAGAAAAGACTAAACTAATTATTTTCAAATGAACAAAAATAACCAAATTTGTCCAATACAGAAATAGAAACCAAATTCCGTCTATAAAATGGTACTACAAATATTTCTTTTAGGTTCAAATAATAACCAATCTTTAATAATAATTTAAGAGTCTCTATAGCCTCAACTTCAACTGATTTGCTATCGTCGGCATAAGCGAAGTCTAGTGTTGAACAAGTAGGTGTAACTGTTTACTTCTACGGCGGCGAACTCAATGGAGTGAGTTATAGCGATCCTGCTACTGNCGGCATAAGCGAAGTCTAGTGTTGAACAAGTAGGTGTAACTGTTTAGTTCTACGGCGGAGAACTCAATGGAGTGAGTTATAGCGATCCTGCTACTGTGAAAAAAGATGTTAGACGTGCTCAATTGGGTTAAACGAATTAGATCGTGCGACTGTGGAAAAAAAATGGTGTTTTTCGTAGCAGTCTAAGGGGTTGGTTGACTTTTGGACATACTTCATTCGCTTTGCTTTTCTTATTCGGACACATTTGGCATGGTGCTAGATAGATGAATTTTTCAGCATCATTTGGCTTTCGACTGTTCACGCAACCATTCATAGACACTTATGACACCGAAATCAATTCAATAGCGTAGTATTTGGTACATTCCATCTTTCATGTATCCAGAATTTTCACAAAAGTAACAACCAGATGATTTATCGTTTTCAGGTTTTTGCTGTTTCTTTTGAGCTAAACCAGATGCAACTTCCTTATTCTTTCTTTTCTTAAATTTTTCCTTATATACGTACTTGCTAAATGAGCACTTTCAGTTCTCTCTTACTTTAGCATTTCTTCTTCATGCTCACAATCTAAAATAAGCTAATTAATAGTCAGTTCTCCTTTTGATGGTTGTAATTGACCTTAAATTGAAAATTAAATGCACGAGAGAATCATCAGATGGCTCAAGATTTAATGCATTTAGTTTTGAAACAAGATAAGACATCTCCATGATGTACTCTCTTATGTTTCTTTTGCTCTTATACTTTAGTGAAACTAAATTCACCATAAGTGTATTAATTTCAGCATTATTGTTTTTTTCTAATTTCTTTAAGAAATTCCTTGGTAATAGTTACCTTTTAAGATACAGAACCCCTGAATGTTTCTGGAATTACGTGCTTCACGATCATAAGACTCATGTGATTTGAACGATCCCACTTATCGAAGTCTCATTTTTCCAACTGAACTTTTATCCGTAAATGTAGCGGATTATTCAATCCTTAAAGTAAGGTTTGGAAACCATGCAATTAAGAACAATATGAATGTTCTCTTTCTATTCCTTAAAATTTGGTTCCATTAAGCATATGATTAAATTTATGTTGACAAATATTGTAGAAGTAAATGGATTAACTGATTAGGGAACTTAAACATAAACAATATGATCACAGAGAATCCATATTTAACAATCAATAAATTCAAATAATTGGGGCCTCATTACAAGAGACTGAACACAACATTAACATTTAGTTTTTAGACAAAAGTATTAGCTTGTAAGTGGTACTCTTTGTATGGTAATCAAATATTGATATAAACTATGTCAAAAAATAAATCTATATTTGCATCTACTTATTGTTTAGATAAAAAAAAATTATAATTGTCACATATTTATTACCATGTGTATGCATATAATTCGACCAAATATTTACCTTACTTTGGACTGGTCAATATCCGTATGAATTATATATACACAACCATCTTAATATTCCAAATAAATCAATTTATACAAGAAATGTTACTTTGATAACATGTTGCTTCAACTAATCTATTTTAGAATATTAAACATTCGAAAGAAATTTACCAAAAATTTGAATTTAATTGTCACAATAAAAATTTCCAAAATTCACGATTTTGTCCGCATGAAATCGCTACTCGAGCGCCAACCAACACTCAGCAAACGACAGGGTTACAACTCTCACCTCTCGAGTGCTAGTCCAGTGGCTAGTGAAGGGTGAGGCTGGCACTCGAGCATTAGACTAGCGGCTAGCACGTGCTAATCTACGATTTTGAATTCTAAATTTTATCGAAAGTGAGCGTTGAAATGCTCCAAACACGATGCTGCAGTGCTCCAAATCTGTTTCAACTCCGAAAAATTCCCAAAAATCTAAAAAATTTGAAATTTAGGGCTAAAATTTGCATCCCAAAATTGAAGAATCTGAGTATGAATTTTGAGGCATGTTTGAAGGATATTATTGAGTAAAGAATGTATTTTAAATAGTGATATAATGAGAAATATGTGGTTAAAAAGTAAGAAAAAGTTATTAATGCGATGGAAAATATTATTTTATTCAAAAATATGTGATTGAAAATAGGTTTTAAAATAATGTGTGTCAAATAGGGGTATAATCCTAAAATTCTTTCTTGGTTTTACATGGAGTTTGGCTCTGATATCACTTATTATGTATTTAAAACTTTTGAATCTTAAAAACTTGAAAACATTTTTCTATATTGATGTCAAGATCCTCCATGTCAAATTATCAAAGAATTATGAAGTACAAAACATACTTTGATCCATTAGGAATTGGGTTTGATTACTGGATCTTGATTCTGGAACTTGAATTGTATGTTCTTAATTAGAAAGATTCACGGTTCGTGATATTCATCTTTGACACGCTTTCTCGTGATATTATTGTGTTGATGAGATGGTACAAAAAATGATAAAATCATGTATGAATTGGGGTCTATAACCCTATAGATATATTTCAATATGCATTTCGGTCCATCGAGAAATACAACTTAAAAGAATCTAGTTTCTAAACACATTTAGGTCCATACCATATTTAAATAACCAAAGTCCAATAACTTTAATTCTACTAAATCACTTTTAATGTGTGCAACCATAAGATAGTATTTAACACACACTTAATTACATATGTAGGCATATATGGCAAATTGAAACCCGATATTTTAGGTTTACGTGCATAGTATTTTATTGTGTGAGTGTATGGTTGAAAATAAGTATGACAAATAAAGAGTCTTTATTTTAATTGGAGTCAATCAGGGGCAAAATATTAATTAGATATGTGTTGGAATAATATCTGATTTTAAGATTTAAGAAAAATAGACTTAAAAGTGGGTGATGCAAAAGCATGAAATGATGTAAATAATGAGATATGAGTTCTATAATACTCGAAAATATGAATGTCGAAGTTTTATTGACTTTGAAGAATATCAGAATTTCAAAAAAGTTTGAGAGAAACCTCAATATTTATTTAATAATTACAAAATATAACGAAGTTCTAAATATATTCGTAAATAATATTCTTATTTAAAATTTGTAAACGGAATAATTATCTCTATATAATGGAAGTACAGATAAATTAAAAAAAAAAAACGAAAAATGAAAAATGAAATAAAACTAATAAAGATGGTTCCGTGTGTTGTTGATTTCATTGGGTAACCATGTTAATCCCACTTTTTCAAGTGTTACTTGTTCTCATTACTTATGAAACACATATTTGGTGTGGATTAAAATACGATTTCTAATAAATTTTGATAAAAGTTGATGATGTGTGATTGAAAAATTATGGATCCTATGAAATATGTGGTTAAGATTAATTGTTGA